>RJWJ010001121.1:0-149336 GCA_004363605.1 Indri indri
ATTGGCCTAGGCAAAGAATTTATGAAGAAGACCCCAAAGGCAATCACAGCAACAACCAAAATAAATAAATGGGACCTGATCAAATTAAAAAGCTTCTGCACAGCCAAAGAAACTGTCACAAGAGCAAACAGACAACCTACAGAATGGGAGAAAATTTTTGCAAGCTACAAATCCAATAAAGGGCTGATAACTAGAATCTACTTAGAACTTAGGAAAATCAATAAGAAAAAATCAAACAACTCTATCAAAAAGTGGGCAAAGGACATGAACAGAAACTTTTCAAAAGAAGACAGAATAATGGCCAAAAAACATATGAAAAAATGCTCAACATCTCTAATCATCAGGGAAATGCAAATCAAAACCGCAATGAGATATCACTTATCTCCAGTGAGACTGGCCTTTATCAAAAAGTCCCAAAACAATAAATGTTGGCGTGGATGCGGAGAGATAGGAACACTCATGCACTGCTGGTGGGACTGCAAACTAGTGCAACGTCTGTGGAAAGCAATATGGAGATACCTTAAAGAGATACAAGTAGAAGTACCATTTGTTCCAGCAACCCCATTACTGGGCATCTACCCAAAAGATCAAATGATACCCTATAAGAAAGACACGTGCACCCAAATGTTTACAGCAGCACAATTCACAATTGCAAAGATGTGGAAACAACCCAAATGTCTATCAATACATGAGTGGATTAATAAAATGTGGTCTATGTATACCATGGAGTACTATTCAGCTTTAAGAAACAATGGTGATATAGCACCTTTTGTATACTCCTGGATAGAGCTGGAATGCATTCTACTAAGTGAAGTACCCAAGAATGGAAAAACAAGCACCACATGTACTCACCATCAAATTGGTATTAACTGATCAACACATAAGGGTACATATAAGAATAACATCTATTGGATGTCGGGCAGGGGGGAGGGGACGGGTATATGCATACACAAAGAGTGCAACGCACACCATCCGAGAGAGGGATATGCTTGAAACTCAGACTCGGAGGGGAGAGGGGGGTAAGGGCAACATATGTAACCTAAACATCTGTACCCCCATAATATGCTGAAATAAAAAAAAATTAGGCCCATGTGGGCTGTGAATTGTCTAAGATAAAATAGCTAACACATGACAAAGGTGGGATTAGAACCTGTGTTTCCTAACCCCTAGTCCATGCTATTTAGATAATATTACTATCACATATGTTTCTCATAAAACCCATGAAGTTATTTGCTTTATAGAAAACATTCTGACAGAACTAAAATCATACTACTGACTTCCTGAAACCACTTATGATCCAAGTGTAAGCTTTATTTGCATAATTACCATCTGACCAACATATGTGATAACAAAGTTTGCATTCCATTTGAAGATGAGACACTTACAACTAAGATGCTGTATGCTGTGTATTAACATTCCATCCTAATGGATGCGGTACATACCATCTGGGGGATGGACATGCATGAAGCTCTGACTTGGGTGGGGCAAATGCAATATATTAACCTAAACATTTTTACCCCCGTAATATGATGAAATAAAAAATATATAATAGCAAAAAAATATATACAAAACAAAAAATGAAAACAGTTGAAGGAAAATAAAAACATTCCATCTTGTTAAGTCATCTCTCAGCTGATAATGGCTCTGGATATAAATTAGTACTATGCTTTATCATATCCAACAGACATTTCTGGGTGTTTATTTTTATAATTTTTTCTCACTTAAGATATTACATGGAGAAAGCATATAACACATATACTCATGGACCACACTCACATTCTTTATAGCAAGGCATGAAGATTAGAACCTAAAATCATCCTGCTGGGGCTCTCTAAATTTCAGGGACAAAATTCTTAATTTTACTTTATCCACTTATTCATTGGAGGTGACCTACCCCCAAACTGCAACCTATGTATTAAGAATATTGGGCTGGGCATGGTGGCTCACGCCTGTAATCCTAGCACTCTGGGAGGCTGAGGTGGGTGGATCGTTTGAGCTCAGGAGTTCAAAACTAGCCTGAGCAAGAGCGAGACCACTTCTCTACTAAAAAAATAGAAAGAAATTAGCTGGACAATATATATATGTATATATATATATATATATATATATATAAATTAGCTGGACACAGTGGCACATGCCTGTAGTCCCAGCTACTCGGGAGGCTGAGGCAGGAGGATCGCTTGAGCTCAGGAGTTTGAGTTTGCTGTGAGCTAGGCCAATGCCATGGCACTCTAGCCCAGGCAACACAGTGAGACACTGTCTCAAAAAAAAAAAAAGAATATTGGAGACGTACAGGTGGATCTTCTTTCCGCCACCAGGAGTCAGGTACTACCTTGCAAGTTCTCTATTTTTAGGACTCGGTAAAAGTCTTTAATTAAATTTATGCAACCAGTTCTGTGGCAATCATTAAGGTAGTCTCAAAGATAGCCCTGACATGGAGGAAGCATTGCTGATTTTGCCAATCATTACTCAAAAACCAGACACGTAGAAAAAAAAAAAATTGCTCACACTGCACTGGGATGCATGAAGAAAGTATAGCTTATTCATTGATTATGTAACTGATCTAATATTCCTCATACAGCCTCACCCATTTGGTAGAAGGTAATAACTTATCGAGATCAATTTGGTCAATTCAACCCAATCTAATAAATTAAACTATTTACGTAACTTAGTCTTTTTAGGTAAATTCAGTCTTTAAAATGCTCTTTCTATCTCCCCTGCCCTGCTTACCTCCAAGATGGCAAGTAGGCTTTAATGAGAGGACTTTCATGACTGTAAGAAGACATTAAACTGGGGCCCTTTCAATTTGTGTAATCTACCACCTCAAAAGGCAAAGAATAAAAAAACACTTGGCAAATATACCTACATTCCAAAGTGAGGTAATTGAACCACCAATGCAACAATTTTGAAAGAGGTGTCCAAATCCTATCTTGCAACCCTTAGTGAAATATTCACCTGTGGCATAAAGAATTGAGTTTGAAGACAGGTTGGAAATTGGAAAGAAAAAGTCTCTTTCATAAATAATTGTTGATTTCTTATAATATTACTCTTCCTTTTCCCCATAGGAGAAGGGAATTGGTGTTTTCCCCTTACCCCAAACCAAGTAAGAAGAGGGACCTCAAAAAGATTCAAAGAGCTTACTTTTTGATGTCGGCCATTTGGAGGTCACAGGAGCCTAGTGTCTAAATTGGAAATCTAAAGGGTAAGAGTTATGGTTGGCTAGCTGCTCTGACAATACAGTGAAAAAAGGATGGTACACTGACAGCGGCCTATCCTCTCAGAATTTGTCCATATAAATCATGTATTAGTATCTTGTCTGGACCATGCATTAGCTTCCTATTGCTCCTGAATAAATTACCACAAACTTAGTGGCTTAAAACAACACAAATTTATTATCTCACTGTTCCGGAGTTAAGAGGTCTAAAATGAGTCTCACAGGGCTAATGTTGAGGTATTGGCAGAGCTGCTTCCTTCTGAGAGCTCCATGAAAGAATCTGTTCCTCATCTCTTCCTGCTTCTAGAGACTGCCAGAATGCCTTGGGTTTTGGCCACATCACTCCAATATCTACTTCCATTGTCATACTACTTTCTCTTACCTATCTTTTCCTGCCTCCCTCTTATAAGGACATTTGTGATTACATCAGGCCCTCCTAGATAATCCAGGATAATATTCTCATCTCAAAATCCTTAATCACATCTGCAAAGCCCCTTTAATCACGTAAGGTAACATACTCACAGGTTCCAGAGATTTGGACACTGATATCTTTGGGAGACCATTATTCAGCCTACTAAAGACCAGAAGTGAGCTTTCTTCAATACTCTTTCCCAACAGAGCTTCCAGCCGGGAGAATGGGACTTCAGCAGAAATACACTGGAGGTATATTATCAAAATCAGGAGTTGGCAGGAGTGGGAGGTAGTTCTTTAATGGCCATATAGAAGAGAGATTTTAACTTTGTTAAGGAACGTAGAGGTAAGAGATCACCAAATAACCCCTGAAGACAACTGAAGAGTCAGGTTTAAATACCTACCAAGCAGGACATTGAAGTCAGATGACAATAATACCTTTCAGGTAAGACTTTTTTTCCCTTACTTCTCATGCTTCTACTTACTATGACCCAAAGGGTTCATAAACAATGGCTATCAAATTAGAGGAGGGGGAGAGAGGAGATGCACAATGAAAAGTAGAAAAAGATGGTTAAAATGTGCTCCCTTTTCTTCTACAGGTCTCCAAGTCTGAAACAGACCATTCTCAGAAAGGAGAAAAGCTTTAGCTTCAACCGAAGTTCAGAATATTGACTATTACACGGGACTTGACATTTCAATTATGGAAATGAGACAATTCTTATGGCAAGATGTGACCAAAGGACTTTTAATTATCTAAGAGCTTTAGGATCTGCCAGTATTTCTTCCAGTGGCAAGAAAAGAACCAAACTACCAAGCAGGTTTGAGCAGGCAGTAAGGGAGATGGGAAGAATACAGATGGTTTATGAATTAACTTTATTGAATTGTACTTTTTCAGTGTAACCATTAGATAACCTTGTGACAGAAAGAAATGTGGGGAGGCTCATAATTGTACACAGATCCTTGTAACTGTCCTCTGTCTCCCTAATTCTTTCAGTCTCTGTGGCAATGTGCTTTTTCTGACTGGTCACTGCTCACTCTGCTGGCATTTGGTGATGTAGTCAGAGATTGACGAACTCTGAGTTGTTTTCTCTTAGCATGGTTAGGGCCTGATGATCCTTGCTGCTGATAAGGCTCCAACATGGCATTTGTTAACACAGGGACAGCTGGATGTTTGCCTGTGACTCGCATTTGGTCTTCAGCCCAGGCTAACCACCTCACGACCCTCATCTATAGAGCCACTTCAGCCTTGCCGCTGAACCCCCTCTGGCAAACTTCCCAGCCAGACTCTCAGCTAACTGCCTTATCTCCCTCCCGCCACGGTCATAAAGGAACTTTTGGTTCCCATGACTCTATGAAGGAACAGAGAGCAGCCAAAGAGCCAGACCAGCTACACAATTTTGAGGACTAAGTGCGAAATGAAAACATAGGACCTCTTGTTCAAAAATTAAGAGTTTCGAGATGGTGAGAGCAGAGCATTAAGCCAAGTATAGGGCCCTTCTGAGTGCAGGGACCTGTGTGACTTCCCAGGAGCACTACTATCTCTGTCTAGCCATGCTATGCCAACACTTTTACACTGGGGTGGCCTTTCCCAGCCAAACATGTGAAAGGCAATATAGTTCTGGAAGAAAAGGAAGCATTAAAGACATCAGCTGAATATTCTTAAGTGATTATCCCATGTTACAAACATCTCAGCTTTATATAGCACTTTATAGCTTTTGGGTTTGCAAAGTGCTTTTATATCTATTATCTAATTTGTTTTTCGTGGCATCCTTTTAACAGTAGGTTGGCATCATTGTCATTTTACATTTGATAAATTCAAGGCTAGAGAGGGTAGAAGATTCATCCAAGAATATGCAGATGAGAAAAAGTTAGGATGATATACAGGCCTAGATTGGCCTGACTCCAAATGTAGTTTAATAAAATTCCACACCTTTATATTATTTAATCATCAGAGTCATAAGATTCTTCCTGTATGAACTAGGAAGTATGCTTGCTTTTCCATCTTTCCACAACATATAGCCCCATTCCGCCCACAATGGGTATACATGTAATGGCAGACTTACTTCCTCTCTTATCAATGCTCCTCCTCTTTGCATCTCCATTCCCCTCCCAGTCCCTTCCCCCCATTTCCCCCATCCTCCAATACACACACAGTGTCAAATATTTGGTCATCTATAGTTCGACTGCCACTCAGCATGGATACTAGTCAGGACCAGATGTAGAGAAGAAACTAAGGAAACCCCAAATGGTGATGGGGGGGTGCAGAAAGATACAACTGGCCAATAAAATACTCTCTCCACTGGAGGACTGAAGCTTGAAAATCTCCTGTGAAATGCTTTATCTGGGGCTTTGTTAGCTTATTCAAATGCAAATCCCTTGGGATAGTGACATGTTAAGCCATTAAGTTACTCAGACTCTACTAAGAATATGTTCTGATTCCTTCCTAAGATCAGGTTTTGTCATGATACAGAAAGCATAAAAACCATAAAAGCTGAGAAGAACTATCCAGTGTGAAAAATCAAGGAAATGGTATGCTCTCCTATACCTACTCTCCAGTTTTATGCCAGTTGCCCTTTTCTCTCACATAGATAGATCTCAAGTGACAGGAAGACAGATATTTAAGAAGCCAACATTCTGCTAGGGGAATGTGGTTTAGCATGCTTATTCCTCATGATTAATTTCCCTCAGCCAAAATGAAAACAGATGCCTGTAACCTTGATACCCCCAAGTCATTAAGGCAATTTTAAGGGCTCTTTCTAGAAGTTTCATTTAGACTTACTCACATTTGTTAAAGGGGATACAACTCTAAAAGGGAATCCAGAGGAGGGGATGGGTAAATCCACACCTAAAGGATGTGGTGTGTGCTGTCTGGGAGATGGGCACGCTTGTCAGGAGATGCAAAGGCAATTTATGTAACCAAAGCATTTGTACCCCTGTAATACTTTGAAAAAAATAAAAGTTAAAAAAATATAATAAAGAAAGGATGGGAAAAAAAGTAAAAAAACCAATCAATTGAGGTTTACAAAACATAAAGTCAAAATTACACCTAAAAAGGGTCTCTCCAGGATCAAGTTTTTTTTTCTAATTGCATTGTGTGTTTGGGTTTTTTTTAATTTCTTTTTATTTCAGGAAATTATGGGAGTACAAACATTTTGGTTACATATTAAAGATAAATATATACTTGACAAGAAGAACATTCAGATACTTATCAAGTAATAGTTGCAGTTTGCTCAGATTGGAAAATAAAAATGGTACAGGCCAAGGTTGAAAACCTTCTGATTTACAATGCAGCATCACTGAATTAATAAAAACCTGATATTGTTAGTATTCCAGAGGCCTCAACGAAAATGTTATATACAACTAAAATAGGTGAGAGACTTTTTTGTAAAGGCTGAAACATTTTAAACATTTTTCTCTAGAATAACTGCCACAGCACAAAGCATGTCATTGTTGAGCTCTTTGAAAAAGATGCCAAAAGGCTCTCTTTTATTGCTGTGTGGCAGCCATATTTAACTAAATACCACTCTAGCCCCCAGTTTTTTAAACTACCACCTACACAATTCTCTTCCCTAGAAATAATTACCCTTTCTCCTCTCCTGGCACTAACCTTGAGTGTCTGCAGTATATAGTTCAGGGATAAAAGCAATCTGGCTCGGCAGGTAAAGTCAGTATCTCGACAGAGTGGCACCTAGGGACAAGCAGATAAGAGAAGTCAGTGTCCTTATCTGCAGCGGGAAGTCTTGTAAAGCCAGAGATTTCAGAAAGTGCCTGAGCCACACAGTTTTATCCTTTGAGGCCAAAGCCCAAGAACACCTAGTATAAAAATAGACACACTCATCCATTCCCACAGTTACAGGCTAAGCACCCCCAAAGAGTGATTTGTAACTACCAATGAAACTGAAAAAGGCAACTTGGGAGCTGAGATTTAAGGTGTTCCCCTCAGAAGTTGAGATCAGTGCAATAATAATAAAGGGCCCGTTTTCCCACTACATCTTCACTATCTTATTGAACAGAATCTCCCGGAGGGTACAGACCAGATCTTATCCATTGCTTAGGGCCTGACACCAAATAGGTAAATCAATTGATGATGGCAAAGTCCAACCTCTGCCCCAATGATCTTCATACTTTCCTGGTTCCCACAACTCCCTTTCATGCAGTGGAGGTGTTAGGGAAATTTCCATGCCAGTTCTGCTTAAAACCACAAAGCAGCTAAAGTAGATGCTGACACCTGTCAGCCTTGCAAGCTAAAACCGCAAAACAGTTAAGTGAAGCTACAAGCCTGTCATAACTATGCTGTTTGTTATAAACCTATCATAACTATACTGTCTGTTATAAGCCTATCATAATGACACTGTTTGTAAAAATTATTGTTTATTGGATAACTTTTAAATCTTTTTGCTAATTGGTTACTCATTTATACTTGTGTGTGATTTGTTAAGGATAACCCCCCCCCAAAAAAAAGTATAAAACCTGAGAAAAACCCGGAAAAGGTGCTCAGATTTTGGGAGGCTTGACCCCGGTCTGGGCCGCCAGTAATAAAACTTTCTGACCCTCCAACTCTCTGCGTGTCGCTCAGTTATTCCCCTGGGACTGGTCACTGACACTTGCCGTAACAAAAGAAAAAGATGTCTACTGGTAGCACAGTTTTGAGATAATTTTATAATACTTGCCATTACACTTTCATCTTGCCTCTGAAAGAAGAAACAATTCTAAAAGACTGAGGAAGGAACCGTGTTTGAATGCTCTCTCCTTTTTTTTCTAATTTATTTTTTTCTTCTTCTTAACCACCAAATAGACCTGCAGAAGATGCTCTCTCCTTAATAGCACCCTGGGATGGTAGCAGGACTTCACAGGAAAATAAGTGAATAGTAGTATCCAAAAAGACTAAATCCTGTGAACCATGGCTCTAAGAGTTAGCAAAAATCCATGGAAGACACCGTGGAACTTACCTTCAAGGGACTGTGCAGGCTTGGATGACGAGTATGTCAATGGTAATCAATAGGAACCAAAGATCAAAGAGTCCTCCCTATATGTCCTGTTCTGTACTAGCCTCCCAGAGTCATTGCACAGTGCAGGAAATAGAAGGATAATACAAAGTAACAATAATAATTGAAACTAAATTTTCAACCAGCCTAACCAATCGGGGGCTCATTTCAGGTTAAATTTGATTGAAAAGAGGCATAAAATATTTCTTGCGCATCTGAGTTTATGAAGTAAAATTTATACTCACTACACTACTTTGCCTAGTCCCCACCACCACCACCAGAAATTCAGACTTGCTGAGTATCTAAAAAATAGAGGCTTCATGCCCTTAGGAGTTGCACGAGATGCCTCATTCATCTTAAGCAAATTCATAGAGAAAAATATGGACCTCTAAAAAGCAGTCACTTCAGCCAGGTAAAATCAGCATCCTGAATAGGCAGGTATAATGTGGGTCCTTCTCAATCTTTACCAATGTAAATTATGATTTAGGCTTATAGTCACAAATATCTCATTCCAGTACCAAGGCAGGAAAGTAAATACAGGGGATTTCTCTAAGTGAGCATTAGATGGAAATAGCTGGATTAGCTGAGTTTCTCCTGAGATAGGTCTGACTGCAAAACACACACAAGGGGAACTATGTAGACTTTATACAATCACCTACATGTTAGCTGAACCCCTGGGTCTGCTAAAGAAATCACAAGCAGTCAAATTAACACATGTATCAAAGTGGGCACCAATGAATTCCCAAGCTTTCAGTATAGCCTGATTAATATTAACAACAAACCAAGGGAAAGAAGGATTAAGGGATAAACTATTCAGTCATCAAGGTATAAATTAAATCTGTTCAATGACAACTAAGCCTTAGATTATGTTGTTCCCTGCTAGAGATTCCCTTCCCCCTCCCTCTGGCTATCTACATCTTTCAAACCATAGCTGCAGCCCTAACTTCTGCATGAATTTTAACTGCTATTTGGATGTCGGGCTACCCAATCAAAGCCTTACATATATATAGCATTCTACAAGTCACTAATTGCTTTACCATGTTAAATATGATTTCCTAACTACATAGAAAGCTTTTTGATTATAGGAATTGGTATACTTTTTCTTTCTTTTGTGTCCCTTTAATCAGTAGCACTCTTACATTAATAGATTTCATGGATAACTAAAATCTCCACAAAAAAATGTCTGGGAATCTTATAAAATGTTGCAAATTTTTTAATGGACAAATAAGGATATTTTTAAAACAAATAGCAAATTTCCACTTTGTATAAAGGTGAACTAGGTAATAAAGAGTAATGACTAACTTTCCCCTGAAACAAGAAAACCTAGCATAAATATATTAAAAATTTCTATGAAGGCATGAGAGAACTAAAAAGGTGACCAAAAAAATTGTGGAGCCAAGATACAAAAGGAGAAGGAAACCAAGACATGTGAGGTGGACTTTTGATTCCAGAATAGGCAGTTGTTGAAAGGCTGAGAAATTAAACAATGATATAAAAATCTGATGAGGTTAGGGGAGAAAAACTGAAGTCAAGAGTCTATCAGGGGGTAGGTTGGACCCACAGGGGTTTATGTCCTAGGAAAAGGGATGAACTAAAACTAGACCAGCTGTATCAGGGAAGAGGCCTAGTAGTCACTAAGATTGGATTAAAATGATCCAGGACTGAGTTCCCACAGGCATCCATCTGCCAGTTAAAACAGGAAGAGCAAGTAATCTTCTCTTAAAAAAAGATAATGTAATATTAGGGCACAAATTCTTTCTATGTATTTTATGTACAATATCCAGCACTAAATAAAAGATTAATAAAATGTGGTATATGTATAGCATGGTGTATGTATGCCATAAAAAAAATGGTGAACTAATACCTCTTGTATTAACCTGGATGAAACTGGAGACCATTCTTCTAAGTGACATATCAAAAGAATGGCAAAACACCACATGTACTCACCATTAAATTGGTACTAATTGATCTACGCTTATGTGCACATATGGAAATAGCATTCATCAGAAATCCAGCAGGTGGGAGAAGGGAGGAAGGGATGGGTAAATTCACACCTGATGGGTACAATGCACAGTATCTGGGTGATGGACACACTTATAACTTTGACTCAAATTGTACAAAAGCAATTTAACTAAAATGTTTGTAACCCCGTAATATTCTGAAATAAAAAAATATATGTATATATAAAATGAGCACACAGATCAGAAGACAACATGATAGAAAACCAAAAGAAAATTCAGAAAATAAAGATAACAGAGATATCAAACATGGATTTTAAAATATTCATGATAAATATATTCAAGGAAAGAAAAGAAAATATTAAGAATATTTGGAAAAAACTGAACCTATGAAATCCAGAACTAAAAATACAATAACCAAAACGAGAAATTCAAATGATGAATTTAATGGAAAATTAAATATACCTGAAAAGAAATTCAGCGAATTGGAAAATAGGTCAGAAGAAAATAGGCAAAAAAAGCATGGAAAACAAAAGGTTAGGTGAAAATAAGTCTCACAAGGAAAAGGGAGAAAAAGGATAGAGGGGAAGCAATATTTGATGACATAATAACTAAGAATTTTCTAAAACTAGAGAAAGAAATCAAGTGAAAGATAGTAAAGTAGAAAGATGAATTCCAAACAGTAAATATAATAATAAAATCACACATGGGCACATCATAATAAACTTGATGAAAAACAAAGAAAAAATATTTTTTAAAAATCAGAATACTGAAACCCACTGAATTACATATTATGAAGTAGTTAAAATGGTGAATTTTGTCTCCATTAAAACCAAGAAATAAAAGAGGAAATCAAAGAATAAAGATACATTATGTTCCAAGTATTAATAATTACTCTGACCACTTACCTCAACAGAGCCAAAAGAATCCAGAAGAAACATTTTAGAAAACCTCAAAGTGCTGAAAGAAAATAATGGCCAATGAAGAATTCTATAACAGGCAAAGAAGATCCTTAAAGAAGGAAAGTGAGGGGAAAAAGACATTTTTATCTAAAAAATCAAAAGCAAGATAATTTTCACCATCCAGACTCACAGTGACAGAAATGGTAAAATGGTGTTGTTTGGGAATAGGAAAATAGTCCCAGATGCAAAGAAGAAGAAAAAAAGAGAGAGCGAGACTGAAAAGCATAAATATATAGGTAAATCCAGATGAATGCTGACTATAAACATAATCAATATAATAATATCTCATAAAGTCTAAACTATAGAGAGATTTAAAACACACAATTATAACAGCATATAAATTACAAAAGGGTTTAAAAGGAGTTATTGTGCCTGAAGATTGGAATGAGCCAAGGATTGATGCTGTAATATCTATGGTATCCACTAAAATAATAATAAAAGAACATATAGTTACCATGCTAATGCAAGCTGAAAAATAACAAAAAACTAGTCAATTCGAAAGAAGGCAAGACAAGCAAAAGGACAAAAATAACTTAAAACAAAAAGAAGACACCTGAAAGATTTAGCAATATAGAATTAAACTCAAATACATTACTAATTATAGTGCCTATAAATAAACAAAATACTCCAATTAAACAATTTTCTGACTAAATAAATTACAAATATATATGTTTCTTACAGAGACATCTTAAATACAAAGACACAGTAAGCTGAAAGTAAAAGGATAGGAAAGATATGCCATGCAACTCTAAACAAAAGAAAGAAGATGTAGCTATAATAATAACAAAGTAAATTTTTAAGGAGAGAAACATTGCTAAAGACAGAGAGGGATGCTTCATAATGATAAAGTGGTCAATCCATTAGGAAGATAAAAAAATCTAAATTTATGTGAACCTGATAACATAGCCTTGAAATATACAAGGGAAAATTTTGTAGGATTGACGATAGAAATAGACAAATCCACAACCACTCTGGCTAATTTTAATACAATTATCTCAGTAAGTGATAGAATGGAGAAACAAACTAATACAAATATAGAAATTTGAATAAAACATTTAACAAATTATACCAGATTGACACACAGAGAACAGTGCCCCAAACTGGAGTCAATCCATTGCAAGTATACATATTATACTAAAACTGACCAAAAAGTTTGAAATTACACAGGGCATATTCTCTGCCCACAGAATTAATACAGAAAATTATAACAAAGTATAACTTTAAAAATCTTCACATTTTTGACACTAAGCAACATAGTTCAAAATAATCATGTGTCAAAAGGAAATCACAATGAAATTTTAAAAATATTCTGAATTGGACTTCTGGTTCCAAATGGTGTGTGGACACAAGCCAGATTCACTCCTCTCCACAGAAAACCAAAAGCAAATACACAGTGCCATGATTATCACCAGCAACATCCCAGAACTAAAATACGAGGATGAGACAGGTCCCAGGAATATAGAGAAATGACAAAACCACAAGCAGACAGTAAAAGAATCTCATTTCCATGTCAGTGATGCCTCTCTCCCCAATCTGCCCATCACCAAGTATGAGGAAAACCTCTCTGCAACTCAGTTTCTACACTGGAAGAAGTGAGATTGAGGTGGACAACCACCATCTAAGGTTTGATGGCAGGAGACCTGTCACATCTCAATCCCAGTGAAGCATCATGAGTGCCTGAGGGAGAAATATTCCTAAAGACAGCAGAGACAAAGGGGGGATACAAGACTACCATGCTCAGCCCTGGAAACTCTCCTCAATAACTCAGCCAAAGGAAATACCAAATTAGAGTGGC
Organism: Indri indri; assembly: GCA_004363605.1. Lineage (NCBI taxonomy): Eukaryota > Metazoa > Chordata > Mammalia > Primates > Indriidae > Indri > Indri indri. The sequence continues at coordinate 13,326 of RJWJ010001121.1, forward strand.
TGTTCAGCAACACCACACTGTAGGGAGTTTGTTGAACAGGTCTCTTGGACAAAAACCCCTAGCGAGTCTTCCCACAGTACCAGGAAATCCCCTTTGGGAACTTTCCCATGCAAGACAAATGGCACTCTGATTGTTTGCTAGAACCAAGGCAAATCTTGGATTGAGGTATCATCTACTGCAAAAAGGAGGTAGCGGGGGGAAAAAAAAAAAGAAAATCAACAGGAAAATGACAAAGAATTCCTAAGCAAACACAGCCAATAAAAATCAAAACAAGACAGAAAAGACCAGAATAATTAATCCTTCAAAGCAAATATATAGATGTATATCCACAAGAAAAACAGCAAACAGGGAACCATGACCTCTACACATGGACAAAGCAGGGAACCAGTGACTAACCCTAATGAGATGTCAGTATGTGAACTCTCTGACCAAGAATTGCAAAGTGTAGTTTTAAGGAAACTCGGTGATCTCCAACATAACTCAGCAAAGCAGTGCAGAAATTTATCAGGGAAATTTAACAAAGATATTAAAATAAAAAAAATCAAACAGACATCTCAGAAATAAGAAATAAATTTGCTGAACTGAAAAATTCATTAGAGTTTCTCAAAAGCATAATGGATCAAGCAGAATAAAGAATCAGTGAACTCAAAGACAGGCTATTTGAAGTTACACATTCAGAGGAGAACAAAAAAAGAGTGAACAGAAATGAAGATCACCTACAAGATATAGAAAATTACCTCAAAACCAAATCTAAGAAATATTGGTATTAAAGAGGGAGTTGAGCAAAAGTGGCAGAAAGCTTATTCAAAGAAACAGTAACAGAAAACTTTCCAAAACTTCAAAAAGAAATAAATACAGGAAGGTCAAAGAACACGAGCCACATTCAACCCAAATAAGATTATCCCACAGCACATAATAATTAAACCGTCAAAGATCAAGGAGAAAGAGAGGATCCTAAAAGCAGTAAAAGAAAATCAGCAAATAACATATAAAGGAGCTCCAATTAGTCTAGCAACACATGTCTCAACAGAAATCATACAGGCCAGGAGGAAGTGGGATGACATTTTCAAACTGTTGAAAGCAAAAAACTAGTGTAAGAAAGAATACTTTCCCAGCAAAAATATCCTTTAAATATGAAGGACAGATAAAGTCTTTCCCAGACAAATAAAAGCTGAGGGAATTCACCACCACTAGTGTCATCTTACAAGAAATGCTAAAGAGAGTTCTTTGATCTGAAACAAAAACAAACAAAAAATCCCCACTAATTTACCAAGAAAAAATTTTGAAGGCATAAAACCCAGTAATAAAATTATGTACACGGACAAACCCAGAAGACTCTAAAACTGCAACTGTGGTGTGCAATCCACTCATAACGCTACTATGAAGCACAAAAGGTAAATGTACCAAAAAACCATAATAGGAATGGTGACCTGCTAAGATATAGGAAATATAAAATATGTAAATTGAGATAGCATGAAGTCAAAATGTGGGGGGATGGAGTTAACATGTATATTGTTTTCCATTTTTTCTGTTTCTATTCTTTACTTTGTGATCTAAGATAAGTTCTCATCTCCTTAAAATAACTTATTATGTCTATAAAATGTTAGCGTGAGCCTCTTGGTAACCACAATGCAAAAGCCTATGATAGATTCAATAAAAAAAAAAAGACGAATTAAAACATACTACCAGAGAAAATCACTTAACCACAAAGGATGAGAGGAGTTTCAAATAAAAATATGGCAACAGTAAGTCCTTACTTATCAGTAACAAAACTAAGTATAAATAGACTTGATTCTCCAATTAAAAGACAAAGTGTTTGAATGGATAAAGAAACATTAAATAACTATATGCTACCTATAAAAAAAAAACCCACCTGTAAGGACACATATAGACTGAAAGTGAAGGAGAGTAAAAAGATAATCAATGCAGTGAGAAACCAAAAAAAAAAAAAAAGAGTAAGAGTAGGTATAGTTATATCAGACAAATAGACTACAAGTTAAAGAGTATAAAAAGAGACAAAAAGGTCACTATATAATGATAAGGGGGTCAATGAACAAGACTATAAACAATTATAAATGTCTATGAATACAACAACAGAGCTCCCAAATATATAAAGCAAACATTGATAGATCTAAAGGGAAAGATAGACTGCAATACAGTAACAGCAGGGGACTTCAGCATCCCACTCTAAGTAATGGACAGATCATCCAGACAGAAATTCAACAAAGACACACTGAAGTTAAACTACACACTAGACAAAATAGGCCTGACATTCACAAACATTTCAGCCAACTGCTACAGAACACACATTCTTTTCATCGTAACATGGAACAGTCTCCAGAAAAGACTATATCTTAGGCCACAAAATAAGTCTCAAAAAATTCAAAAAAGCTGAAATCATCAAGTATCTTTTCCGACCACAATGTAATAAAACTAGAAATCAATATCAAGAGGAACCTCGGAAACTATACAAACACATGGAAATTGAACAACATGCTCCTGAAGGACCAATGGGTCAATTAAGAAACTAAGAAGAAAGTTAAAATTTTCTTGAAACAAAGTAATGAGAATGGAATACACCCAAATCTATAGGATACAGAAAAAGCATTACTAAGAGGGACATTTATAGCAGTAAACACCTATATCAAAAAAGTAGAAAGACTTCAAATAAGCCACCTAATGATGTACATCAAATAAACTAGAAAAGCAAGAACAAACCAAACTAACAATTAATAGAAGAAATAATAAGGATGACAGAGAAAAAAAATGAAATTGAGATTTAAAAAATACAAAAGAACAATGAAATGAAAAGTTTGTTTATGGAAAAGATGAAATTGACAAATTTTTAGCTAGACTAAGTAAAAAAAAGACCCAAGTAAATAAAATCAGAAATGAAAAAGGAGACCTAATAAATAAGACCACAGAAATACAAAGAATCATTAGAGGCTATTATAAACAACTATATGCCAATAAATTGGAAAACCTGGAAGAAATGGATAAACTCCTACACATGTACGACCTATGAAGATTGAATGATGAAGATATAGAAAACCTCGGAAAACTAATAATGAGTAATGAGATTAAAGCTGTAATAAGGTCTCCTACCAAAGAAATGCCCACAGCCCAATAATCTCACTGCTGAATTCTACCCAACATTTAAAGAACTAATCTCAATTATACTCAAACTCTTCAAAAAAACTGAAAACATGAGAATACTTCGAAACTCATTCTATGAGGCAAGCACTAGCCTGACACCAAAATCAGACAAGGACACAACAGAAAAAGAAAGCTACAGAATGATATCACTGGTGAACACAGATGCAAAAGTCTTCAACAAAACACGAGCCACTAGAGAAAACTGTACGAAGTTCCTCAAAAAACTAAAAATAGAACTACCACATGATCCAGCACTCCTACTGCTGAGTAAATTTCCAAATAAAATCAAATCACTGTCTCAAAGGCATATCTGCTCTCCTATGTGCACTGCAACATTATTCAACAGGACCAAAATATGGAAATCACCTATGTGCCCATCAACAAACAGATAAAGAAAAAGTTACAGATTGAGCCTCCTTAATTTGTATATCCGAAATCTGAAATTCTCCAAAATCTAAAACATTTTGGGCACTGACATGACGCCACAAGTGGAAAATTCCACATCTGACTTCATGTGACAAGTCGCAAGGTTTTGTTTCATGCACAAAACTATTAAAAATATTATATAAAATTGCCCCAAGGCTATTGTATATGGTGTGTATGAGCCATAAATGAACTTTGTGTTTAGACTTTGGTTATATCCCCAAGATATTATGTATATACAAATATTCCAAACTCCAAAAAATCCAAAATCCAAAACACATCTAGTCTCAAGCATTTCAGGTGAGGAATACTAAACCTGTGTGTGTGTGTGTGTGTGTGTGTGTGTGTGTGTGTGTGTGTGTGTGTGTGTTGCTAAGTGAAATAAGAAAAGACAAGTCCTTGATGATTTCATTTATACATGGAATCTATAAAAGTCAAACTCACATGAAGAGAGTATTATGGTGGTTACTAGGGGCTGGGAGGTGTGGGAAAATAGAAGGGATGTTGGTCAAAGTGCACAAACTTTCAGTCATAAGATAAATAAGTTCTGGATATCTAACGTATAGCATGGCGACCTTAGTTAATAATGTGTTGTATATTAGAAACTTGCTAAGAAATTAGATCGTAAGTGTTCTCAACAAAAAAATGGTATCCATATGAGGTAATATATATGTTAATCAGCTTGATTGTGGTAATCATTTCACAATGTACACATATATCAAAGTATCACATTGCACACCTTAATTATATATAATTTTTACTTAGTAATCATACCTCAACAAAGCTGGGGAAAAAAGAGTAAAGAGAAAAGCCACAGAATGGAAGAATACTTTTTCAATGCATATTATCTGAGAAAATGCATGTATTCAGAACTTTGAAAGAACTCTGACAATACAATAATAAAAAGGCACACAATCCAATAAAAATCAGCCAAATATACCAAAAATGAGGTATATAAATGGCCAGTGAATACTTGAAAAAGTGCTCAACATCATTTATTACTGGAGAAATACAAGTTAAAACCACAATGAGTAAATGTTTCACAGTTACAAGATTAAAACTAAAAAGATGGACAACACTAAATATAGGTGAGGATATAGAGGTTCTGAAGGAAAAGGTATGAGCTTTACTCATCTTTAGGCCCCTAGGAATTAGCGTTATATTTGTAAACAAGAAGGTGTTAAATAATTATTCAATGGATGGATGGATGGATGGATGGATGGATGGATGGTTGAACAGTAGGGGGGAAAGGTGGCAGGGGACAGAGTAGGAGGGCAAAAATGAGAGCAACAGGAAAGAAGAAAGGGAAAAATGGAGAGAAGAAAAATTAGAATCACGTGGCTCACTATTTCAGTGAAAGCCACACAGCCTTTAAATTGTACAGTATAAAAGTAAAATATATTTGTAAAATAGAACAAGTACCAAAACAATCCCTCTTTTAAAAAAATCTAAAACAATTTCAAAAATTAATTACCAAGAAAATACAGGATGTTCTTTTATGCAACCAACTTGGCAGGACCTGAAATACAAGAAATCCTGCATTCTATAAAGAAAAAAGACAAACATAAAGCTGAATTACTACTTCAGATCATCTTCCAAAATTTTTCAGTATATTTTACTATTTTGACAAGTTATTCTTATGAAGTTTTCTGAGCATTAAACATGTTCAGTCATCACTATTAATATTAAAGGCCCAAATTTATTCAGATCTGTGTTTACCAAATACTGCTTAAATGTGCCCTCCTATACATTTAGGATTCAAATCACAGAGGACTTAGTTTAGTTCTAGAATACCATTTGAATAACAATTTTATATTTTCTGGGTAAATAAGATTATATAGACATAAAATTATACATCCATAACATAAAAGTAAACTGATATTTTTATTAAACCTTGCTCTATGTTGAATAAAATCAGGTTTGTTATCCTATACTCCAGATCACCTTTCAGCAGTCACAGTGCCATGGCTTTCCTTTAAACTCCCACCACTGTATCCAGCTATGCTCTATCAAGAGGTGGGGTCTGGAATTAATCTTGTTATCACAGGTAGGAAGTCTTAAATATAAGCCATGTATACCCATATATTGTATATATCCATTATATTCTTCCATTAATAAATGTTTGAATCCAAGTGAGAGTGACAGGTAAACGCAAGGCCTGAAAACACATTATACCCTCATGCTCTGCCTTCCAAAAAAATTTGGAACTTGAAGAAATATATCTTCATGTTGAATTAATACTATGGAACATCTTCAATATGTACTCTGTCCCCAGAATTTTCCCTTGATTCTCAGGAATCCCCGTAGTCATGAGCTTAAGCAATTTTAGCATTCTTTACTCCAGATCTTTGTTCCCACTTTTCCCAATTAAAACGCCCCCATTCATCATTCCCTTGTGGTTTCTTCTCTGCTAGATTATATACTGTATAACAGAATAAAGAAATTTACATACATGAAGAAATAGTTAACTAGATGGTGTTTACCCTTCCATGTAATATTTTAACATTGACAAAGGGCCCTCTAAAGAAAAATATAACATACGTAATACTAGTGGTACTGGGTGTTCCACAAAACAGGCCTCTGATGCTGGCATTCACAATGCTAGTTAGTCTCCCCTTGGAACACATACATGACACAAAAGGCACCTTTGAGGTAAGGCAATGTTGCCTACTTCCCTTCAAAATTTTGAAGGCAAAGGAACCATGCTGTCTTCACACTTTTCCCAAAGAAATAATCGAGCTCTCACTCAGCCTTATGTGAAAAACTTTTGTATTTGACACCACCATTGTATAGTAAAGGGTCAACTAAGCAGGCCTGGGTTGTCCAAATTCTGCACATTTCAAAGGTCCTTAGGACTGAACTTTGATAGGCTCCCAGTAGATATATCACTTCTAAGTTCTTAGAATATCTTGCCTGATAAGAATGTTTTTGTATGCCTAGAGCCTTGGGCCACACCATATAGAATATGCCAATAATGCGATTTATGGAGAACACCTGCAGCCCTGAGCCACACTGTATCAGTTTGATGGGCGTTGGGGAGGAGGGATATTGGAGACTGAGTAGCTAAGGTCAGTCATGCACTCCATGCCTATGTGGCTGATCCCCAATAAAACCCTGGCCACCAAGTCTCAGACGAGCTATCCTGTTTAACAACTTTTTTCACATGTTGTCACAAATAGTTGCTGGGAGAATTAAGTACTGTCTATGTGACTCCACTGGGAGAGGAAAACTGGAAGCCTGTGCCTGTCTCTCCTGGACTCTGCCCTATGCACCTTTACCCTTTGCTGATTTTAACCTGTTTCAATTCATTGTAATGAACCATAATGATGACTACCACAGCTTTTCTAAGTTCTGTAAGTCCTTTTAGCAAATCATCCAACTGGAGGATGATCTCCAGGACCCCCAACACAACCACGTTTTCTTATTTCATTCACAGAAAAGATAAAATAGGCTTCTGCTGATAAGCTGAGATATATATACATATATATATAAACTAGAATACATATGTACATATATACACTCACCAGATATGAAATTAATTTACTGCTATAACCAACAACCATTTTGACAAACTTTAAGAAAAGACAAGTGTGAAGATGAGAGTTATTTATATTCAGACAAATGGTAGACAAGCCTACACAACAGCCCAAAGGCAAAATACCAATGGCTCTGGAAGGGAGACAAACTAGCCTGGCATTTTTAATTAAAACTGGGCTGCTTCCTGGAATGCATAGTTTTTTTTTTTTTTTAACTTTTCTCCCACCACAGAAAAGAGCTACATATTTTTAAGAGCATTTCTAAAATAAAAAATGCATGCATTACATTTGTGCATCTATTAAAATGCATTACTTTATCTTTATTGGGTTTCCCCTAATATTCATACTGTAATTGAAATTTTCATAACTAAAATATACACCTGCAGAAAGAAAAGTTGATGGCACAAAGGTAAATTCTGAAGTGAGTTTTGACTTCCTGGCATTTTTTATTAACACTTATAGCCTATTGTCTTCATCCAAAGTTATTATGACATGTTCTGGTCTATACAAATGGACATACAGAAAAGTATAAAATCCCATCAATGAGAACAGAAAATAGAAGCAAAACCAATGTAATATCCTGAAACTTCTACATCTCCTATACTTCATGGGCCTAAGAGTACCATGCCAGCGATGGTAAAGTGATATAGAAGCAGTCTTGCCCTGTGGTGCCTTTCCACCTCCTGCCTTTCAAGGTTCCCTAACTTCTCTCTTTTCTGGATATGCATTACTCAGGATGCTCCCCTGAATCCTGGCTAAGATGGCACCACAGGTCCCCAATTTCTTTTCTCTTTATCAAATATTGCTCCACTTGCTTCTTGTCTTTTCCATGTGCCTCGAGTAGTAACAGGCTCATCAGATAGGGTAAGTAGATCCTGGCTCCCAAGCTGAGCAGTCTAACTTTACTACCCAGTTAATCATTACACTTGATTTCCACTAGAGTAGTTTTCCTGTAAGTAGAGTACTCTAGGAGAGGAGCAAATTCTTGATCTGAAGCTCCAACCATAAGCCAAATGACAATGAGATTTGTTTTCCCACTCAAGTAACTATTGACTCATGCCCTTAGGCGAGAACAGCCTTGCTGAAACCTGGCAATAACTTCAGCCCTATCAAGAAAACTGGGTACTTTTCCTTCTCCTTAGAGATAACCAGTTCTTCTCTGGTCATCTCTGGAATAATATTCAACTCAAATTGGATTAGGGAATTCAATCTCCTGTACAAATACCTTTTGCAAAGTAGCAAAAGGTACAATGCATTTTTCTCATCTATTCTATTTGGGATATTGATCATTCCAAAAGCTGTGAACACTGCATACTCCATAAATTGAGACCAGCAGAGAAGCCATTATTTGTATTTGATGTTCTTCTGTCCCACTTTCTGGGCCATTTTGCTCAAGCTTATCAAAACCTTTGTGCCCCGTCTTTGACATTCGATTAACAAATTAGTTGTCATGCAAACTCTATGACAGACACTGTACTATTTGCCGAGTTATATTTCTCATTCAAACTCTGATGTTTCTGGATAATGGTACTTTCTCTCCCATAAAATGTATTTGCATTTTCACAGTGACTTATAATGTTCAGGAAGTAACTCTAATTGTGAATATTGTACATCATTGAAGTGGATGGTGAGAGATATATCTGGAGAAATATCATTGATATATTTTCTTAGTATCCCTCAAATCATAACCTTATATAAACCATCAACTAGTCTGCCTACTAGTCACAAGAGTTAAACCCCTGACCACAATTTTTTTTCAAGTCACTTATTCAGATAATTATGCTTATACCCACTGAATTATTCTTTCAAAACATCCTATACCAATCAGAGAAGTTTCCTATAGGAAGACCATTTCTGCAAGTCAGAGACTATAGGTGATTTGAAACAAAATCTAAACATTTGCACTCTTGCTCTATTGTGGTATTGGTTTCACTATGTCCTGAAGTCCTCTTTAGATTAAAAGTAGCCTCTCAGCACCCTCTCCTAGACCTCTAAAATAGATTTCATATAGCAAGAACAGAACAAAAACTGATATTTATAGTCCTGAATAATCACGATGAAGCCAAATAATAATCAGCACACTACACTTATGAAGAAGGAAAGTTGGAAAGAGTGTAAGCTGTTTTACAAATATATCCCTATAAAATGAAGTACATGCATAGAAACGGGCCTGGCAACATGTTCACCCAGGAGATACAATGGTTATTTCTGGGTAATAAAGTTAGCAATAATTTTCAGAAATGTTCTGCTTGATTGTATTTCTGAATCTTTCTACAATAAACATATTTTATAATTATTTAACTATTTTCAATAAAAATAATTAAAATATGTATATGGGTACTGAGGAATATTTAAAGGAAATAGATTTTAAGATGGTATTTGTAAATAATATTCTATTAAGGTATTTTAAGCATCTAGCTCAGTGTCTAACACCTAGAAAGTAAATAATAAATGTTGGTAGAAGCAGAAAAAAATTGGGTGTTCCTTTCTACACAAGGAGTGATCTTAGCATTTTAGCTGCATTTAATTTGCACAGCTGAAATGCCTATTTCTTTATTAGTAAGTTTTAAGAACGGCTTGTATTTTGGCTATTATCTGATAAACTCTATTTCCTCCATATTTATCCCATTTATCCAAATTTGGAAACTGGATTGGGCCACAGTGGAAGAATCCTCTATTTGATTACATTACTTTGGTCTAGCAATATTGTTGGAGGATTGATCCATGAGCATTAGTCTAAATCACAAAAATTTGACCCTAAACTCTCAAACTTTCCCATAAAAAAATTTAAGGGTCAAGATATTACCAAAATTACCTCCATGAAATAACTAAAGATTCTCTGATGCGTGTTTGCATGTTCTTTAAATTCAAGCATTACCAACACTCAATCATTACAGAATAAAAGATTTTTATCTCATGACTTTCAATAACAGTCAATGTGTGTGGGTCGAAAAGTTAGCTCTTCATCATTTATATACTTATTCTTTAGCACTATGCTTACAATTTTGGAAATTGCCATTGGGTATATACATTGGTGCCTAGTTTATGTTGACTTGGTAAATTAACTAATCTTACTCTAGACATGGAAAACTAATTTAGTACATGTATTCTCTATCATTCTTTTTTTCCTCAAAAACATAACTACATTAAAGTTATATGACATATATACTAAAGGAAAGGTATATTTTTAGAGCAAGACTTAAAGCAATGAAAAGCATTTTGGTTCATAAAACCTCTGTGGTTATTATCATTTCTTAAAGTAGCCTTGATTCCCTTTGAGAGAGAAGTAAAAAATGACACTTAGGATACTGTGAATCTCTTTTTTAGAACCAAAAGCTTTCTGGAGCTCATGAGTGTTTCTGAGGTTTACTGCAGTAATTTGAAACTGCAGGACAACTGTCATAAAGAATTCTTCATTCTAGAATTTTCTTGCATGCAGGATTGACTTTTAGCTGCCCATTAAAATATCTTAAGAGAGAGAATGCAGCTGTTTTCACCCATGCCCTCAGCTTCCAAACCATTTCCTCTCCTTCATGGCAAACAGAGAAGAGCAACAGAAAGAGAAGGGCATGTCAGTTTCCAGCCTATAGTTACCACTAAGTTCCCAGTTTGTACAAGTAAATGGATGAAGTAGCCATTCCCTGAGATAGGGAACACTAGAAGAGGACCAGATGTTCAGGTCAAGTTCTAAGTTTCCCTTTTGTCTTTCAGTCCTCCTCAGTACCAAGTACCCAGAAAACTCAGGCAGCCATATGCCTAACCAGGGCAAGACCTTCCTTCTAGGCTATCATTCTAGACTCCATTTTTCCCCCACCACCCTGACATGTATAACCTCCTGGTTCTGTGTCCTATTCCTTCAGAAATCTTTCATTCATGGTTTATTTGAGAAACAAATACCACCTAAGGCATTAACAGGGGTCAAATGGTATTAAATGTTCTTTAATCCATCTGAGCAATATTGGGCTATAACTTAAGCTTCCAAAAAATCAAGTTAATAGTGGGAATTTGGAGTCCTATAGCAGTGTCAAAAAGGGATAAATTTTTGTGCAAGTGGACATTTCAGTGCTCAAATTATAACATCATTTTAGTCACTAGTCTCAATAAGATATTAAAGCAAACCCAGATATCCTCCTGCATGAAACTTTCTCCAGTCCTCTAGGCAGAAATGACAACTCTGTCTTGAACTCACCTAAAACCTTCTTTTAAAATGTGGTTTTACAGGGAACTTACTTTAATATTTAATATTTTTATCCAATTTTTGGGTGCATATACATTCTTCCATACCAAAAACTTGACTCAACTCACATACACTTTCTTCCTTCACTCCCTCATCCATTCCCTTCTTTTGCCCTCTTACACACACACACATACACACACACTCTCCCCACTCCTACACAGTGCTTTGCAAATAGGGCATGCTCAGTCAATGGCTATGGAATAAATAAATTATAGAAGAAAGATTATAAAGTCCATGGACTTTATCTGTACATGAAGAAAGGCATTTTCTCCTGGCCTATGATTAAAAGTTAACACAAGCAATCAATTTTTGTCTCTTCTAATCACAGCAATAATATGGATCTTCCAAAGCCTTGTCTAAATCACATTTGCTACTGGCTTTTACCAAAAAGACAGGCAATATCAAATGCTGGCACGGAAGTGGAGAAACACAAACACTTGTACACTGTTGATAGGAATGTAAATTCGTGCAACCGCTATGGACAACAGTATGGAGGCTCCTTAAAAAAACTAAAAATAAAATTACCATATGACCCAGCAATCCCACTGCTGGGTATATATCCAAGGGAGGGGAATTCAATATTTCAAAAAGATATCTGCACTCCCATGTTTATTGCAGCACTATTCACAATTGCCAAGATTTGGAATCAACCTAAGGGCCCATCAATGGATGAATGGATAAAGAAATTGGGGTACATTTACACAATGGAATATTTTGTAGTCATAAAAAAAGAATGAAATCCTGCCATTTGCAGCAACATGGATGGAACTGGAGAACATTATGTTAAGTGAAATAAGCCAAGCACAGAAAGACAAATCTTGCATATTCTCATTTATGTGTGAGCTAAATATTTAAAAAAATTGATTTCATGGTGATAGAGAGTAGAATGACAGTTATCAGAGTCTGGGAAGGGTAGCGGGGAATGGGCATAAAGTGAGGATGGTTAATGGGTGCAAAAGTATAGTTAGATAATTAGATAGAATGAACAATATTTGATAGCACAACAAAGTGACTATAATCAACAATAAGTTGTGGCATACTTAAAAACCTAAGAGTGGAATTTGAATGTTCCTAATACAAAGAAATGATAAATGCCTGAGGTGAAGGATTTGAGTAATTTACATTGTATGCCTGTATCAAAATATAACATGTGCCTTATAAAGATATATAACTATTATGTACTCATAATTAAATTTTTTTTAAAAAATCAAAACCTAAATCACATTTGCTATTATTCTCCATTTCTTTTGCAAACTAAAGAAACTATATGTTTTAAAACTTCAACATTTTATTTAATGCCAAGGTCAAGAGTTAAGATTTCTCCTTAAGATGCCATTAAACAAAAGACAAATATAAATCATACAGACTAATCTATAAGAGAACCCAATTAACTTAAACCATAATAATGTAAAATTGTGATCATTTGAAAAAATAGTTTGGTATGCTAAGTAACATACAAAATTTCAAGGAGCAAATTTATGCTTCGTAACCACCACCAATTTCAAGCATTTTATCTATTTATTTTTTTTTATTTCAGGGTATTATGAGGGTACAAACATTAAGGTTACGCTTTATGTCTTTGCCTTGCCCAAGCAAGGGTTAGAGGCGTGCCCTTCCCCCCTGCAATGCTCCCCATGTCCTTTTACTTGCGGGTTTACCCCCCATCCCCCTAATCCCTGGAGAGGATTACTGCCATGTGATCACCCTAGTGTTCATCAGTTAGTATCAATTTGATGGCGAGTACAAGTGGAACCCATTCTTCCGATCTTGTGGTACCTCACTTTGTATAATGGGCTTAAGTTTAATCCAGGAAAGTATAAGGGGTTCTAGATGACTGTCATATCTTATGATTGAATAATATTCCATTGTATACATATACCAAATTTCAATAATCCACTCATGGATTGACGGGCACTTGGCACAAAAATCAATTCAAGATGGATAACAGACTTAAACCTAAGGCATGAAACCTTAAGAATTCTAAAAGAAGATCTTGGGAAGACCCTTTCAGACATCGGCCTAGGCAAGGAATTCTTGAAGAAGAACCCCAAAGCAGTCACCGCAGCAACAAAAATAAATTTCAAGCATTTTAGAAGTCCATTGTTTGCCAATAACAGATATGTGAATAGATACAAAAATTATGGATTGTTAACTACTTCCTAAGGCAGCTCCTCTAAGGAGCCTGCTAAGCTACATTTGTTTAATATTTTTAATTCTACATTGTATTTCAATTATTTGTTTTTATCTTTCTCCCTCCACTAGATTACAAGCCTGATGATAGAAGAGTTTTGTCTGTTTTGTTTACTGCTATATTCCTAGCACTTAGAACAGTGTCTGGCATTTAGATGCAAGAAGTTGTTAAATAAGTGAAAGGATGAATGATACCATTAAATGTATTTGAAAGTAATAGAATTTCAAGTTTTTAAAAATACCTTATTATTCAAACTTTTAAATGACTACAATAGTCCCCAATGTGTTTCAAACAGTGCCACTTATTATCTTTACCTCCAAAGCTTTGCCATTTTGAAAAGCATCAATACAGATAATAAGAGAACACTTCTGTCTTCTTCAAAGCTGTAAGGGTGAAATCACTTTTAAAATTGTAATATAAAGTCAGACACATAAAGGATTTAATTTCCTTGGTTTGATTGCTCTGTTTTCAGTTGCTCCAATCAGCTCATTGACCAAAATAATACAGAGTTGATCTATAAAGTAGATATAGCATAGATGTCACGTATTGGGGAAGATGTTTTATGCAATGTAAATTTCTTTGAAGAGTGAATTGCTTATGAGGCCTTAAACAACATCTTTTCCTCCTCTGCCATCTTCCCTCCTATATTGCCTATCACCTACTCCAAGCATTTCTGAGAATTAATGTTCAATTTCTATGGACTCCACTCAAGTGAATAGGCTGAGAAAACTGTGGTGTTTAAAAAGCATTGTTTTTAAAGAATAAAACAATTATACCTAATATCCCTCTTTAAGCAGAGAGAGAGGTTTCAACATCAAAAGCATGTTTTCAACCTCCACTAGCTCATAAACTTTAATGTTCTTATTATCGTTTGTTTGTTTGGTTCTATGATCATTTCTGACACCACTATTATGAACTTCTGTGTATTAATGCCATTTCATGACTTGTAAGTAATATAGCAGAAGCAAAGTAAAACAGCCAGCAAGTCGAATGGCTTGGCTTCCACAAATACACCTAATCTTACTACTGGTTTTTGCCTAACCTAACTCATCTGTCCCATCCTAGCTCAGGATACTTTTAAAAACCTTGCAACAAAATAATTTGAAAATGTTTAAAATGTGTCTTAAGGGACAAGACCTTTATTATTCCCAAGTTCTACCAGAAACTGGCTCCCTAAGTTTTAGTGTTTTAACAAAAGGATCATGCCAAAAATATTAAATATGCTGAGAACATTTAAGGCTCTAATATACACCTAAAACAGAATCAGATAAAGTCCCTTACACACCTTATAGGCCAGTAACATTCAAAAGGATCTTTTCTTATCAGTGAAATATGCACTATCCCTTCTCCCCAATCTAAAAAAACATCTTACATAGCAGCTTGGTCTATAAAACATGTAAGAAGAGTGGCTCTCGTTGAAGTGTGGAAGACCAGGAGACCTACAAGTTTGAGAGCTTGTGAAGTCAGGTCTCAGCCACCAGGAAAACAGGCCTATAGGCAAGGCAATAAAGGGTCGGGGAATCAGACAAAAAAATTAGGTCAACAAGGGTTAAGACTGAGGCATGGATAAGTTCTGGTAAGAGGAATGTGGAATGAGCAACAAGAGAGAAGATATAGATCCAGAGCCAGACTGTCAATCTGGGGCTGCCAGCAGCCCACCCATACTGCTACCTCCAAGACCACATACCTCAGACCAGCCCTGTTAAGCATAATGTTAAACTAACTTGCTACAGTGTAGTGATATACTCAAGAACCTGAATTACCTATAATGATTATGTGGCTATGTGGTGAAAATAGCCAGAAGTGTGCCAGATGCTAAAGTTAGCCTGCCCCCAAGGTTACTGGGCAATTCACCTTCCTTCATCTCCATAGCTGGCGCTAAGGGGCCATCAGCAAGCTAATGTGAATTCCATTTGCTCTCTGAAGTGCAGGATTGGATTTACACATATTCATTCTGCCTAATTGAGTCTAATCAAAGGGTTTCTTCAAAAGAATGTCCAAGATAGGGATATGGTCTGAGACCCTGGAAAAGATTCAACTACCTAGTCCCCAATGAGTGATGGGCAACAATTCTGGCCCCCAAAGGCTGCCTGTATGTAGTTAATGAAGGTTTGTTCCAATCGACTGAGATATGTTGCTCCATGAATTAATATAAATATATCTGGAGACAGGATATGTCTCAGGAGTTTTGCAGAGCTTTGTCCTGAAGGAATATGTGAACATGTTGGCTTGCATATCAAAAGCTGTTATACCTCGGGAGGGTGTTTCTGAAAGACAGTAGCAGCTATATCCCACAAGGTACCACGTTTCTCAGACCTAAAGGTTTGGATTTGCTTTGTAAAGCAAAGAAAATCTGTTAAAAAATATAGGATGAGAGCTGATAAAAGAGTGCCCACCCCAAACAGACAGCCGCCCGAACAGTTCGCCTATGGCTAAAAGGAAGGGGCAGTTCCTGCTTAAAACTCTGGACTACCTATCTCCATTCACAATAACCTGATAAAGAAAATATGGAGCCAATGTATCTCTGTTTAACCCCTGTGATAAGTGATAAATTTACCTTAGAACTTGGAAGTTAATCTTTGAAAGATTTTGTAACCATTTGTTCACATAGATAGAATTAGTTAAGGGATCTGTAGAAGCCTTTTGAAAAACTGTTAACCTAAGAGGAACTACCTGATGTTATGTAAATCTGTTACCCCTGGCAACTGATAACTGTTACCTATAAATGACCATGTAAGACTTCATTCATAGCCTTTTGAGATTGATGGAGAGATCCAAGGCCCCCTGAGCACCCGCTTTGCCTATAATCTTTATAAATCTATAAAATTATACCTTCGTCTCTGTGTATTCTTTTATTTCCATTATTTTCCAATTCTCTATTATTTTCTTATCCCTTGTAACTCTACCAAAGGGACCCGGTTTTTTGCGGGGAGCTAGGCCGCATTTCCCTGCAGACATAAGTAGCTACGGGTTATGTCATGACTAGGAATGTGACTCCTTACATTTTGACAGACTATTTCAATAAAGAGAATGCCAAAGGATAGCCATAAAAGTGTAATATAGCATTTATATCCTCACAGAATATTTTTTAAAAATCAATTAAAGGACAACAGTAAGGAAGAGGGGTGGGGCGGGGAGTCTTACACCAAGAGTATCAAGAGTATCTGCCTCTTAAAACATAAGACAAAACGTTTCTGCCCCTGGCTTAGTGCAGAACCTTGGCCAGGTCTCTTCCTCCTTCTGGGCCTCAAGTTTCCCAATGTAAAATGGCTTTAGTCTGAATGACCTGCGGATCTCTTACAGCTCTCAGCCTCTGGTTCTATATACATATCCCTTTACAAACTGGATTTCAGCTGTGGGTGCAAAGATCACAGAAGGACCAAGTAAGTCTTCCTCTCCTTGCATCTTTCCTTTGTCTTCTAATTATATCTTCATCTTCCATTTTTCCTAACAGTAATTTATGTACCCTCCCACCAGGCAATCTCTGCCCCATTTCCTGTAAATAAAGAATCATTTTTTATTCTAAATTAAGGGCTACAGGAAGCTCTGAATCCACCGAAACCTCTTACTTACAATCATATTTCTAGAGGGAATAAGGGACTGCTATCTAATGTAGTAGAAGATACCATCCACAACACCTGCCTGTTATCCTCAAAGCAGCCTTCAGGACCCTTGGATAAGGTATATTAAGTTATTGAAGGGAACTTAGGCCCAGGAATTAATGATGGTGGGATAAGTAGAGAAGATAGCACTGTGCCCAAACTCCCTATCTCTGGATCCCATGATTTCACAGTCATTCCTGAACAGTGATGTACCAACAGTGGGGGATGCAGTAAGAGAGGTCTGCTAGATGGGAGAAATATTGCATCACTATTGTTGTTTATAATATTTGGTGTATGGTCATAATAAAATGCAGACTGACTTTTAGTATCATTATTTTTTCTAGATCCTCTACAGATAGTGCCCATGCAAAGTTGGCATAAGGAAGTGAAATGTAAAGGAAACATCCCTATAATAATGAAGACCTGGGTCCTAACAACAAGAATAGTCACTAAGCATCTGTGGTGGGCTGAATAATTGCCTCCTAAAGATCTCCAGGTTGTAATCCATGAAACCTGTGAATATTACCTTATACGGCAGATGTATTTAAGTTATGGATCTTGAGATGGAAAGATTATACTGGATTATTCAGGTGGGCCCTAAATGCAATCACAGATGTCCTTATGAGGGAGACAGAGAGATATTACCACAGACAAGAGAAGAAGGCAATATGACATTAGAAGTATCAATTGGAATGATATGGGCACAAGCCAAGGAAAGTCAACAGCCACCAGAAGTTGGAAGAGGCAAGGGACAGAAGGAACCGGCCATGCTGACACTTTTGATTTTGGCCCTATAAAAATGTGTGTTGTTTCAACAACTAACTTTGTGGTATTTTGTTACAATAGCAATAGGAGACTAATACAGCATCTGCTGCATGCCAGACATTGCATTAGATCCTTTACACAGATTATCTCATTTCATCTCCACAACAGCCCTGTAAAATATTATCATATTCATTTCACAAATGAGGAAATTGAGGCTCTGAGAGATTACAACCAATTAGTGGCAGAGCCTGAATTGGAAGTCAGGTGTCTGCCTTCAGAATATATTTTCTTTCCACCACAACATGTAGTAAAAATAATCATGATGAAATCTTACACTCATCTGAAGTTTGGGCTGAAGACTTCCCATGAATAATTTCTTTTAATCCGTCTAAAAATTTCTAAGAAACTCAGGTTGAAAGCCCATTTAGTAGTTATCTGCCAATGGGAAAATTACTTATTTTCTGTGACTCAGTTTTCTTATCTGTAAAATGGTGCTAAAAATAATACCTGCCTCATAAGTATGTTGTAAAGATGAAATGATTTAATGTTTGTAAGGAGCTTATGACAGTGCTTGGAATAGTAAATGCTATACTATAAAAGTAACCATGATGATACATTCTTTCGGGAATCTGCTCCTGCCTTGCCTGATAACTAGCCGGGTGATTTTGACCTAGTTCCTTGACTAGACTAGAAGGCCTTCAAACATTGATATTTCATGATTTGAGACCTTTCTGGCCTTCAGTTTCCCCAATATGAAATGAGGGCTCTGGAAAATAATGAGTTCTGTCATTGCATGATAGCATGAGTACTCTGGTGGTAGCTAAGAACCTCAGGAATTATGCAGCTGTTATGTTTCCCCAAAACTAACACTATTTATTATGTCCATATACAGTGAGTCTGAGTAACACAGATTAATGAGAGATCAAAGCAACCAGATCATTCCATGTCACAAAGCAGTTTATCTACAGATGAGAATTTATCTCTACCAAGTCATTTTAATTAAATGTTTTTCTTCCTAAAATGAGGAAAATCATTAAACTGGCTTTTGAAAAACTATAAAGGTTCTGGTATTTAAAAGCAATGTGCACTGTGACAACCAACATTATATTTACCAGTTTGTGACCTTTTGTCATTTATTTTCTGTCTCTTTATAACTGCTGGTAAATGGGCCTATGTTCATGGATGCCAGGCACCTCATTTAGCATGACAGAAATTGGTAGGAAAGAAGTAAAAGCTCAAGTTAAAATGACTCATCTGTGAACCAAAGTTTCTCTGGTAGAGTCATGTGCCATGGCAACAAAACAGATCACATTCTTCCACCTGTAGGGCCACTCCTGGGTGCCAGAAGAATGAAGTATGTGGGAGAGCAAGCACAAACAGAAAAGAAAGAGTCCCAAAGTAAGCTTCTCTTATTCCCACCATGGCTGAGCCCAGTCCTGCTGGTATTTCACCTTTCACCTGAAGAGAACTTCAGATATCAACAGCTAAGTGACCAGCAACGACTGGCTTCAGCCTTTCTATTCTGCAGACAATCTCAAACTCTCTGTATACTATGGTATCTCATAGCTAGGTTAACAGTTTCCAGCTGTTTTCAGAAAATATGAGAACTACTCTTTACCAAACATTTCCTCACACCTCTACGTGACAACAGCTATACCTCTCTACCTGATGATTGAGAAAACACAGTGATAAATAGTAACTGAATCAGGGTATATACAGTTGAAAAATGCTATATGCATGTGCAAATAACATATTTAATCAGTTTCCTGCAAGTGTTTCGTGAAGTCCTTAAAATAATTTTATCCCTCCCCACTCCACCCGAGGCTGTTGTCAAGTGGGCATTTTGTCTCTATTTTCCTCCTACTTCCCTGTCCTGATATGGCCACCGAGCCTCCTCCTCAAACATGGTTGCTATGGGGCCAGAATTCACTACTCTGACCAATCAGGCCCAGTGTTACTTTGTTGTTGGTTTATCCAGTTTCTCTCCCTTGCAGAAAACTCAAGTGCAAAACCCAGGGGGGCAAAATTTCCCTGTAAAACTCAGAGTCCTCCCTCTAACTCTGTCTGAGCTACCCCATTTCAGTTCCCTCAACTCTTCCCTGTACCCCAGTTCTGATGGCCCCATGTTCTTTATTTCATAGCCACCAAAGGGGTCTTTATTTGTTGGAAACGAGGGAAGTATATCAGGGTGGATTCACTGAGGAGATACCCTTTGTACTGGGTCTTGAGGGATACGCAGGAGTTCCACAAGCAAGACTAAGGGAAAGAACATTCTAAAATTAAATAATACTGCGTTAAGTGTTGAGCAGTGGTTATTAAAATAGGAGCATGTGTTAAACATGGATATTTCTGGATCCTACCTTCAGAGATTTTGACTCAATAAGTCTGGGGTAGGATGCAGAAATCTACATGTTCAAAAAATGCCCTATGCTCTTCTGATACTGGTGGTTTACAGAACACACTTTGATAAACACTGATCTAGAAAACAGCCTTAGTGAGTCAGATAAAAATTATTCGGATATACGAATACACAGGGAAACTCTGTTTAGGGTCTAGGACCATACTTGGGGTCCATTTCAAAAAACTGGCCCATTGATACACTGAAATACAATCCTGATCTCTTCATATTGCTGAGTAATGGCACACTGAATAAATTCTGCCTAAGGAAAAGCTATTTCTTCCTTTACATGTCTAAAGCCATAAAAGCCAATATTTCTAAATACACACTGTTCAGTATTGTTTTGTCCTGCAAATCACAAGACCTAAGATGCTTCCTTTGTATACCTAAACATCCTTATGTCAAAATGTTACAACATCTCATGTTTTAAAATGGCCCTTCATGATGTTTGGTCTCAGAGCTCTTGGCACCTGCAAAAACGAAGTTTCTTACACATGACCAAAATGCACTGGTAAACTGGAGATGTAGGAATGGGATAAAAGGAGTGTATTTGTATGTACAAGCAAGTGTGCAATCCTGATGGCCGGCCCATTACATTAAGGCATAAAGCTCATGAGGCCCAGGTTATGAGTTTAATTTACATATGATCTAGATAGCTGTTCTCTGTCACTGAACAAACTCACATGTATTTTAGTAAGAACAGGTTAGTAGCACTACCTTCCTTTTTATAAAGTAAAACCATATCTTTTACCTGAGACAATTCAAACATAATGGTTTTATGTGCCACATTTTGTAACTTTTAGATAAATATGTTAGAGCATCATTCCAAGAGTCAAGGAAAAAAAGTGTGGTTAGTGATGTTTTGGAGATGAATTTAAAGTAAAGAATACTCAACCAAGGTAGCTTCAAAATTTAATAGCTGGTTTTGCTGTCTAAAAGCAAACAATTTTCACATTATTCACTGGCTTCTGAATCTTTCTTTCACTTCTATTAAAGAGCATACAAGAAATTAAAAATCCCATCAAGAAGAATGTCTAAGTAGCTGTTTTATGTTTGAACGGCCACTGTCACAACTCAAGCAGGCTTGGGACCTTGCTAAGGAGGAACCACTTCAAATTGGGAAGATGATGGGACTAGTCTAGATAGAAATTGGGAAACTGGATCCAAAGGCTAGCTTGGAAGAGGGCAGCTCAGTCTCCCAAAGATATGATGGTTTCTGTCATAAACCTGAAAGCATTCAATATTGGTCTAATATTCAATCAGGCCAGTAACTAAGTCAGTGAGGGATCCAAGAAGCAATCAAATACTTAAAAGACAAACTATCAGTAGTCAGATTCTAATTGATTCTTTCATGCACAATAGATCCCCAAAACAGCAGCTAACAAAACAGGAAACAGCATCTAACCCCCGCCGTGATGCTAGAAAGAATTTTAGGGTATCAGGGCCCTAGTTAACTGGGTCAATGCTTCTGATAAAACCCTACCCTAGATGATGCTGGGTAATGATGATGACAAGATGGCAATCTAGGCTGGACCTGCAGAACTACTATCTCCAAAAGAATTAATACAAATAATAGGCTGGGTGTGGTGGCTCATGCCTGTAATACTAGCACTCTGGGAGGCTGAGGGGGGAGGATCATTTGAGCTCAGGAGTTCGAGACCAGCCTGAGCAAGAGCGAGACCCCATCTCTAGTAAAAATAGAAAGAAATTGGCTGGACAACTAAAAATATATAGAAAAAATTAGCCAGGCATGGTGGCACATGCCTGTAGTCCCAGCTACTTGGGAGGCTGAGGCAGGCAGAAGGATCGCCTGAGCCCAGGAGTTTGAGGTTGCTGTGAGCTAGGCTGACGCCACAGCACTCTAGCCTGGGCAGCAGAGTGAGACGCTGTCTCAAAAAAAAAAAAAAAAAAAAGGAATTAATACAAATAAGAGATATAGCATAGTGCTTGGCACAGAAAAAAGAAAACCTCAGTAAGTGTTAGTTATTATTATAACAATTACTTAGAAGATTATAACAACTGCTTGGTTACCCTTGACTTCTATTAGGCCGGCTGTGAAGCTCACATTTTCAACAGCCCCTGTTCCTCTCTTGCTGTGACTTAAAAGCCACGTAGGGATCCAGAGCTCATAACAAGTACATCAGATCCTGGAGATAAAGAAAATGATGATTTCAAACAGTCAGACTGAGGTTGACAAATGCAGTACTACATGGCAGTTAACATTATGGGCTTTGGAGTCAGGCCACCTGGGTTCAAATCCTAACCCAGCCATAGTGTATAACCTTAGGCAAATTGTTTAACCTCTCTACATCTCTGTTTGACCTTCCACAAAACAGACATGATAAAAATATCTCACTGGGTTGTTAAAAGGATTAAATTGATACAGTATATATAAAATGCTTAACATGGTACCTAACACACAGTAAGCACGCATTAAATGCTAACAATTATGTTTATTCCTTCTGTTCTCATTCAGGACTGGCTCAAGAAGCATGACTAAATCTGTACTTTTAGATATCTGTGGGCTCAGGTGGGAAGAGCTGCGGTGGAGGAACAAAGGAAACAGGGAAGAGCTAACAAGTTAAGATGGAAATGGCTGATGGTGATTCAGTGATGTAGCCCCTACTGGGGAAATAAATTTTCATAGGGGGCCTAAGTCCCTTAACCCGAAGCAGTAATTTCAATGAAGGTTTCAAATACTGTGGCTTATCTAAAGCAGGAGACTTGATGGTAATCAAGGACTTTTAACCCCCCTCACTTCATGGCATGCAGACAGCTGCTTACTTAACCTAGGCACAGGACCAGAGAGTACTTTGGTCCAAAGTCTGGTGAAAGTCAGGCTGCCAAAACTGCCTACGGATCTCTGCACTTTGTAAGTGTGTCCCGAGCTGGTTTGTTAGGGAAGATCTTTTTTTTTTTCCATTTATGCTAGCAATTTTTCCATTGTAATGCTTTATTCAATCTCAATCCCATGCACAGCTAAAATGACAGTTATTATGTTTGGCTTTATGAAAAGGAAACTAATGAGTATAACTAAGGTGATGAGCCAAAATGAATCACCAATTTGGGGATGAGTGTTGACTCAGTAGGGTCACTGTTCACTTCCAGGTGTGGGCTACAAATTGCAACTTCCAGCACCACTAGAAAGGAGTTTATGGGGGTGGGGAAATCACCCCAGTACAAAAACACCCAGGACTTCTGTTGTGCCCAGTCACCCTTTCCTTTCCTTTACCCTTTCAGGCCCTGCTCTTTTCACTCTCGAGGTGATTTCAAAAAAGTGTGTAATATTTGCATTAGGGAAGGCAGGAGAGCACATAAGAGCCTGGTCTGTGGAGTCAGACAAAGCTGGGAATGAATCCTAGCTCTTTTACTACTAACTGTGTGGGCTTGAGTGAGTTTTATCTATGAGCTTGTTTCCTCATGTGAAAATGCAGATCAAGGCTGGGCACGGTGGCTCACGCCTGTAATCCTAGCACTCTGGGAGGCCGAGGCAAGAGGATCCCTCGAGGTCAGGAGTTCGAGACCAGCCTGAACAAGAGCAAGACCCCGTCTCTACTAAAAATAGAAAGAAATTAGCTGGACAAATAAAAATATATATAGAAAAAATTAGCCGGGCATGGTGGCACATGCCTGTAGTCCCAGCTACTCAGGAGGCTGAGGCAGGAGGATTGCTTAAGTCCAGGAGTTTGAGGTTGCTGTGAGCTAGGCTGAGGCCACGGCACTCTAGCCAGGGCAACATAGCGAGACTCTGTCTCAAAAAAAAAAAAAAAATGGAGATCAACTGGTAACTAGAATATAGGGCTGTTATAAGGATTTAATGAGTTCATTAGTTTATTTAACAAATGTTTATGAAGTGTCTACTTTATGGCTGGCTGAAACTGTGTTAGGAGCTACAGACACACAAAAAAAGCTAGACACTCTTCCTGCCCTCATGGAACTTATAATCACAAGAAGGAGACATTATCCCCTCTGTGCCCTAAAACTTCATGCACATAGCACAGCTGCAGCAATAGATGGTTGGATGTGTTTTGGCAACTAGAAATTAGGGCTCTTGTTTGTCTTCAACCCGAACGACATTACCTGCCTGAGATGCATCTCTGAAAAAATGTCCTCTTGCCAGTTTGTCCCAGTATTGTGCACTGCCTGCCTATTAGCACGTCTTTGTTTTTATTTACTCATTCAGCATTGTATATTGGTGGAAATGGAAAAAGGCAAATGGGCTTGAACACAGTGAAGAAGATGAAGAGTAAGGGAAAAGAAATTAAAGAGTCTGGTAGGGGCAACATTGGGCCTTTTAGGACATATTAAAGACTACATATTATCAAGTGCATTTAAAACCCATTGAAGAGTTTTATGTAATACAAGATTCATTTTGTATTTTCAAAAGATATCCTTTTTATAACATTTTATACTGAAAATTTTCATATGTAAAGATTTGGAAGAATTTTATAGTGAACTTCCCATACCATCAAGAGTCTACAATTTACATTTATCATACTTGCCTTATCACATATATATCCATCCTTATATGCATCCAGTCCATCTTATTTTCTTATGCATTTCAAAGTAAGTCGAAAGTAAGTTCAATTCTTTAATACACTTTGACCTAAATATTTCAACATGCATATCGTTCACTACAGTTCAGTACTTATTTTTTCTTTCCCTCAAATGATCACTTTTAAAAATCTGTCTGCAAAATGGCAGTTATCTCTGAAAGGCAGCTCAAAGCAGCATTTAATGTGCTGGAAATGTTCTATATCTTGATCTAAGAAATGGTTACATAAGTACATGCATACGGAAAAATTAATCAAGCTACACACTTGAGATTAGTACAGTTTGTGCATATTATATGTAAGTCATACTTCGATTGAAAAAGTAAAAAAAAAAATCTGGCCACAGTATAAACAGATTGGAAGGGGACAAGTTTGTAAGAGGTGAGACCAGTTAGTAGGCTATAATAATTCCCAAAGACTATGATGGTAGTTTCAACTTTGGTGGTAGTATTGAAGAAGGAAAGAAACAGATGTAATGTATATTTTGGAATAAAATCTATGAGAACTTGCTGAGGTTCTGCATGTAGGGTACAACTGAATAGCTGGTGGTTCCTATCACAGTGATGAAATGTACAAAAGGAAAAGGAGAAATGGGACTGGGGTAGGGGAAGCTGTAAGAGACAGAGGTCAGCCTGAAACTTTTAGTTTCAACAGCATCTGGAATATTCAAATGAACATGTTGAGTTTTTCAGTTAGATATGTGGGTATGGAGCTCAAAAGAGGTCTGGAGTGAAGATAGGAATTTGGAAATCATTAGTATATAGACTATATTTGAAGCCAAGATAATGGATGAGATTACTTAGGGAGAGAATGTAGCATGAGAAGAAGCAAGACTAAAAATAATTTATGTAAATCATGTAGCACAGACACAGCATATAGTAAGAAATCAACAAATGGTAGCTGCTCTTATTATTAATCAACATCACTGAAATTACTAGGCCTAACACAACAAAAGAGACAGCTTGATGGGTAGGAAATATGCTGAGTCTAGAAGTAACCTCAAAAGTTCAAATATGCAGTTATCCCTATTCCAGCTTATTCTGTTCCTGAATAACAAAAAAGAGATGCCTGAAAAAGCAGAATATTTTACTTCTAGATCCATTTAGCAAACATGTAATGAGTGCCAAATCTGGGTCTAGCCACTATGAATATTAAAATATGTAATAATAGCTTCTCCGTTTATGGGGCATCTACTGTGTGCCTGGTACTCTGTAAGCATTACCTCATTTAATCCTCACAAAGACTCTCTGAAATAGGTTGGTATAATTATCCCCATTATATAATGATGAAAAAAAGCCTTTAAAAGGTTAAGTAACTTGTCCAAGATCAGAGAGCTAGTAAGTAGCAGATCTAGGACTCAAACTCAGGCGATCTGTATCCAAGTATCCACACTTTTTCCACATTACCCCAAGCTCTCTTAAGAAGATAAAATGGAGCCATAAAAGCCCAAGCAAAAAATTGTTAAAGTGTATGTTATAAGCCACATTAGAAGTAAAAAGAATATCTAACAATTACTGAGTAGGCAATGTTCTATGTGCCAGGCACTGTTCATAGTGTTTTACATATATGAACCCATTTAATCCACACAATAGTCAACTAGATAAAAATAGGCACTCTTATCATCCCCATTTTACAGGTGAGAAAACCAAGGCACGGAGTGATTATGTAACTTGTCCAAGGTCACATTTCTAAAAATGACAAAGCTTGGATTCAAATTCAGTCAATCAGTTTCAGAGATCAAAAGAAGGAAAACACTGGGGAATCACAGAAGGCTTCATGGAGATGGTAGGATTTGAGCTAGATCCTACAAAATAGTAGGATTTACAGAAGCTATGAAGAAGGCATCTTGTTTGAAACAACTTATGGGAACAGCAGTAACTACCTTTAACAGGGTCTCCAGAGCAGGGTTGGGAGAGTGAAAAATATGAACGCATCTTCCTCACTATTCCCCATGCAAAGCTGTCCTCAAAAAACTGGACAGTTCATTTAAAAACACAAAAATAGAAGACACCAAAGGAAAAATTTAGAGAGCTGCTGATCAGGGAAGGATTGTGAGACCTGTGTGTCAGTCCAAGAACTGTAATTTGTTTGGCCTCAGTTCATGTGTGTTTGAGGCTGGTAAGCAGAGTTTCACATTCCACATGCTATCATAATGCGATTAAATGCTATTAATAAATCCTCCAGTCCCCAACCACTTTCTTGTTTTTGCTGTTGAAGTAGGGACTTCATGTTCGATATCTCAAAAACAATAAAGCAACTCAGAAAGCAACAACAAAGCTAAAAGGGACAAACAGTTGATGATACAAGGGTATGAAAAAGGTAAAGGAATCTCAACATGCTAAAACTACTAAAAACAGGTAGCTACATTGAGTTAAGATATAACTTCATAGACAGAATTATTTACCCATGGCATCCTATTATTCTGTGCTGTCTCTGGTAAGGTACCTCCATTCCTATCCTCAGGAACCTTACCCTCTAGATTTTTTCCCTTCTTCATCTACTTCAAAAGACTCTCCTATTTAGGAAGCTACCCAGATAAAGAACCACCCAAAGGAATTCAACAACACCCCATACCCCATTATACTTGTGTGTGAAAAGACATGAATTAAATCCTAGGGAATCATTCAAATACCTTAAAACCATAGCCCAAGGATGGTAGAACTGTAGGCCCTGAGATCATTTTGGAAAGACGCTCCTTTCAGTTTCTCAGTTCATACCACATAAGGTGATAACATGATGGTCATAAGCCCCACTTAAACTTTCTTTATTCAAATTTTAAGTTACAAAGTTTAAAAAATTCATTTAGCTTTTTATTTCAAATGCTTTACATATGCATCAAAGAATTCTTAAAAAGCATGTGCATGCACACACCCACAAAGAAAAATGCAAGCATCACCCCTAGTTATACCATTCATTCTTTCACTCAAGAAATATTTACTGAGCACTTCCTGGAATGGAGAGGGAATAATTTCTCACTCTTCACCCCCATCCTCCACCTTCCTTCTTATTGACATCTCTAGTGGTGAGAGCCTCTCTTAGCAAAATAATGGAAAATAAATATTAACAAGAAAAAAACTGTCATATAGATGCACCACTCAGAAGCAACTGAAAGATTTAAGCCTGCTCCCAAGGAAGACTGTAAGTAATCAAATATTCTACAAAGTCATCCTCAACCATACCTGAAAGCAGTTACAAATGAAAGTCCTTGGCTTTGATAGCTAGGGAGAGAGCCAGAACCATGGGGATGGGCAGAAGCATAGAAAGTGAAAGAATGGACTCCTTAAACATTCATCTAACTCAAGTATAAGTTGAACAGTTGGAAAAAGTACAGAATTCTTTTTGCACCGTCCTAAGCATTCAATGCATGTTCATAATTAGCAACTCATAAGATTGTGTTCTTTCTGGTGATGAGCTCTATCCTAAAGCCCTTCCAGACAATTTAGGACATAAATGGAAGGGTTATTACAGGCAAGATGCTAGGGATGCATCACTGAACAAGAACAATAAACACAGTCCCTGACTTCCCAAAGTTTAGAGTCTAGTTTCAAGATAAGCAAACAGGAATTTTCAAAACTGTGTGGTAAGTACTGTAATCAGGAAAGCACTGAAGGCTACAAGAGTTGCATTTGGGGGAGGGGGTCAGAAAAAGCTACCTAAAGGAAATGATATCAAGATTAAGACTTTAAAAATTAATAGAGGTTAGGAGGAAATATTCCTTCAATAAGAAACTGATAAACTATATTTTACAGAATGGTTTTATTATATGGGCAAATATGGATGATAAGAATAAAACTGCTTACTTGGTGAACCAAAAAAAGAGAGAGAGAGATAATGTAAGAAAACAATAAAAACACATTGAAAATAACACAAAGGAGAATTGATACTGATAAAAACCAAGCAGGAGATACATGGTATATAGAATAAAATAAATAAAAAGTGAAAGAGAAATGAAAATAAAGAGCTTTAAATGGTCCAAAATAACACAATAGATATAAAAGACAAATAGACAAAGTAGATCACTGTAAATAAAACTGAGGAACATAAATGAAACAAAACATGGGATAGAAAGTATTTAAATCTTCCCAGAAACAAAGAAAAAAGAAAACTAAATGTACAGATTGAAAAAAATACCAAGACCCTTAAAAAACTGATACAGAATAATTGATGCTAAAATGTATCTTAGTAAAGTAATTGAATTTCAAGAATAAAGAATACTTTGGGCATCTAGACAAGAAAAATAAAAGACAAAGTCATCAATAAAGGAGAATATCAGGCTGGCCTCAGATGTCTTCAGAGCAACATTCAATGCTAGGAGAAAGTGAAACAAAGTCTGTCTACCAAATCTTCAGAAAAAGAAAAAGGCATGAGACACATCCTACTGCACATTCTTTCATAAACAAAAGCAACAAATGTTTTGGATTGTACATGAATTTAGGGAATATCACTCCAATGAGCACTTCTTGAAGAAATTACTGGAGGACAAATGTTAGCCTACTCAAAAGATGAAGAGTCTCTGGCAAGATGACTAGCACTGAGCACAGAAACCATTTAGCTATGGAACTAAGACTAACATAACCCCGAAAATTATGACTACACAATAGGATGTAAATCTTATAAATTAAAATGTAAAACTTACATAACTACAAAAATAAAGAGAGGCAAGGATAGAAAAGAAAGGACTTACCATAAGTATATTGATTTCTTCATATTTTAAAGCTGGAGATAAAAAGATATCATTTATGGCTGATAAATCAAGTTATATGTATAGGTCTATTATAGAGCTAAGAAAATAATTTAACCAAATATAATGGGTGAAGGATGAGTAAGACAGGAGGAACAGGAGGCAGGAGTAAAAAGAAGAAGATTCATTTTGTCTTTGCTCATGCAGGGTCAATAGACACCATCTTTACAATCAGAGGATTAAATATATGAAATTATAGTTACGATGGTAGCCATTTGAAGAACTAGAAAGAAAATGCAAACTATTGGCATGAACAATCTCTCTCTCACACATACACACACAAAAGACTGATAAAAGCTCTGTAAGAAAAGCACTGATGCAGCAGGTCCATTTTACTCAGCTCTTGCTTATCTCTGCAGCCATGGCAATAACCCTTGGTCAAACTGTGAGAACTAAACTATAGGAATGCAGACAGAATTACTGATTAGGGATGTTATTCTACATCCCTGAGGCAGTGTCAATATGAACCAGGGTGTCAGGATATTTAAAGTAAAAATAAAGATCCATAATGTGTACCCAGTACCTGATTTGGGGGCTATACTATGGCTGGTCATGTGATCAGCCACCCTTAAGAATTCTGTACCCTCAGCAAGTGAGTGGGTATCTCTGGATGGAGATGTCTCATACATATCTCTATGCTTTACAGATGGAGAAGAAAGGACTTGGAAGCTTGCTTTTGACCCCCGTAGCTTTCACCTATGTATATATTTTCCTGTCATACTTGCATTATACCATTTGCACTCTTAGCCATGAGAGACTTGGGGTCACAAAAGGGCAGTGTAGAAGCCAGCAGGTTTCACTCACCACCACGCCCAACAGGAAACCAAAACCAATCACATAACACCAAGATTATCATTAGGAAACAAATATAAAGATTAGACAGTTCCTGGGGCTGCAGAGAAGTGAAAAAGCTCCAAGTAGACAGTAAGAGAATTGGACTTCCATATCAATGACACCTCTCCCCCCAATCTGCTATATAATGATGAAGGAGTCAATTCGGTGAGAAGATATAACACTGATAAATATCTATGCACCTAACACTGAGCTCCCAATTATATAAAGCAAACACAGGGGAAAGAGGGGAGGAAAGGGTGGGCAAAAACCTATCTAACAGGTACAATGAACACTATCCAGGTGATGGGCACATTTATAACCCTGACTAAAGCATAACAAAATCAAAACGTTTCCTTCTCTTGTCTGATTGCTCTGGCTAGGACTACCAGCAATATGTTGAATAGAAGTGGTGATAGAGGGCAACCTTCTCTGGTTCCAGTTCTAAGCGGGAATGCTTTCAGTTTTTTCCCCATTCAGTATGATGTTGGCTGTAGGTTTGTCATATATGGATTTTATCATTTTTTGGTAAGTCCCATCTATGCCTATTTCGTTAAGCATTCTTACTGTAAAAGTGTGCTGAATTTTGTCGAATGCTGTTTCTGCATCTATTGAGAGGATCACACAGTCTTTGTTTTTAATTTTACTTATGTTGTGAATGGCATTTATAGATTTCCATATGTTGACCCATCCCTGCATCTCTAGGATGAAGCCCACTTGGTCGTGATAGATTATTTTTTAAATAGGGGCAGAAGAGGTCAAACTATCACTCTTTGCTGATGATATGACCTTATATCTAGAAAACCCCAAAGAGTCTGCCATAAGACTACTGGAATTGATAAACAAATTTAGCAGAGTCTCAGTTTACAAAATCAATGTACAGAAATCAGTAGCATTCCTATACACCAACAACAGTCAAACTGAGAACCAAATCAAAGACTCAATACCCTTCATAATAGTAACAAATAAAATAAAATACCTAGGAACATACTTAACTGAGGAGGTAAAGTACCTCTAGAAGGAGAACTACAAAACACTGAGGAAGGAAACAGCAGAGGACATAAACAGGTGGAAAACCATACCATGCTCGTGGGTCAGCAAAATGAACATTGTTAAAATGCCTATACAATCCAAAGTGATCTACAGATTCAATACAATCCCTACTAAAATATGACCATCATTTTTGCAGATCTAGAAAAAATAATTCTATGCTTCATATGGAACCAGAAAAAACCCAGTACAGCAAAAGCAATCTTAAGCAAAATGAACAAATTTACCAGACTTCAAGCTATGCTATAAGGCTATAGTAACTAAAACAGCATGGTACTGGCACAAGGACAGAGACATAGACCAATGGAACAGAACTGAGAACCCAGATATAAAACCATCCTCATATAGCCATCTAATCTTTGACAAAGCAGACAAAAAACATACACTGGGGAAAAGAATCCTTATTCAATAAGGATTCAAAGGTGCTGGTGCAACAGCTTTGGTGCCTAAGAGAAAAAATAAATAAATAAATGGTGTTGGAAAAATTGTAAAGCCACATGTAGAAGAATGAAACAGGATCCACGCCTCTCACCTCTCACAAAAATCAATTGACGGTGGATGACAGACTTAAACCTAAGGCACAAAACTATAAGAATTCTAGAAGAAAATGTTGGAAAAACTCTTATAGACATTGGCCTAGGCAAAGAATTTATGAAGAAGACCCCAAGACAATCACAGCAATAATAAAAAATAAACAAATGGGACCTGATCAAATTAAAAAGCTTCTGCACAGCTAAGGAAACCATTGCAAGAGCAAACAGACAACCTACAGAATGGTAGAAAATATTCACATGCAACACATCCAATAAAGGGCTGATAACTAGAACCTATATAAAACTCAGCAAATCAGCAAGAAAAAATCAACCCCATTAAAAAGCGGGCAAAAGACATGAACACAAACTTTTCAAAAGAAGACACACTGATGGCCAAGAAACATGAAAAATGCTCAACATCTCTACCATCAGGGAAACGCAAATCACAATGAGATATCACTTAACTCCAGTGAGAATGACTTTTATCAAAAAGTCCCAAAACAACAAATGTTGGGGTGGATGTGGAGAGACAGGCACACTCCTACACTGCTGGTGGGACTGCAAACTAGTACAACCTCTGTGGAAAGCAATATGGAGATACCTCAGAGATTTATAAGTAGATCTACCATTTGATCCAGCAATCCCATTACTGGCATCTACCCAAAGGAAAAAAAGACGTTCTATAAAAAAGACATCTGCACTTGAATATTTACAGAAGCACAGTTCACAATTGAAAAGATATGGAAACAACCCAAGTGCCCATCAATACATGAGTGGATTATTGAAATATGCTATATGTAGACCATGGAGTTCTACTTAGCCGCAAAAAAACAATGGTGATCTAGCACCTCTTGTATTATCCTGGATAGAGTTGGAGCCCATTCTACTAAGTGAAGTACCACAAGAATGGAAAAACAAGCAGCACGTGTACTCACCATCAAATTGGTATTAACTGATCAACACTTATGTGCACATATAGTAGTAACATTCATAGCATGTCAGGTAGGTGGGAGCGGAGAGGAGAGGATGGGTATATTCACACCTAATGGGTACGGTGCACACTCTCTGGGGATGGACATGCTTGAAGCTCTGACTTGGGTTGGGCAAAGGCGATATATGTAATCAACAATTTTTACCTCTGTAATATGCTGAAATAAAAGAAAAACTAAAAAAAATCGATACATGTAACCAGAAACGTTTATGCCCTTGTAATATTTTGAAATAAAAAATAAATAAATGGAGAGCTAGTCTTCAATACAATAATTTTGCGGGGACTTGAACACCTCACTCTCAGTAATGGCCATATCAGCCAGACAGAAAACTCAGCAAAGAAACATAGACATTAAACTACACACTACCAAACAGGCCTAACTGACATTCACAGAACATTTCAGCCAACTGCTACAGAATACACATTCTTTTCATCACTACATGAAATATTCTCCAGAATAGACCATATATTAAGCCACAAAACAAGTCTCAACGAATTCAAAAAAGTAAGACTAATAGCAAGTATCTTTTCTGACCACAGTGGAATAAAACTAGAAATCAATAACAAGAGGAACCTCAGAAACTACACAAACACAGAAATTAAACAACATGCTCCTGAAGAACCAATAGATCAATGAAGAAATTAAGAAAAAAATCAAAAATTTCTTCAAACAAATAAAAATGGAAATACAATATACCAAAATCTATCAGATATAGTAAAAGCAGTACACTAAGAGGGAAGTTTATAGCAATAAACACCTCTATGAAAATAAGCAACCTAATGATATGCCTCAAAAAACTAGAAAACCATGAACCAAACTCACAATTATTAGAAGAAAAGAAATAATAAAGATAAGAACAGAAATAAATGAAATGGAGTTTATACAATACAGAAGATAAATGAAATAAAAAGTCAGTTTATAGAAAAGATAAAAATGGCAAACTAAGTAAAAAAGGAGAAGACCCAAATAAATAAGAACAAAAATGAAAAAGGTAACAAAACAAGGGAGACCACAGAAATACAAAGAATCATTAGAGACTATTACAAACTATATGCTAAAAAATTGGAAAACCTCGGGAAAAATGGATAAATTTTTTAGACACATGAAATGTACCAATACTGAATCATTAAGAAATAGAAAACCTTAACAAACTAATAAATACTAACAAGATTGAAGCAATAATACAAATTTTTCCATCAATGAAAAGCCCAGGACGTGACAGCTTCACTGTCGAATTCTACTAAATATTTAAAGAAATAAAGAAAAGAAGGCAAAAAAAGAACTAATATCAATTGAACCCCAATTTTTCAAAAAACAAAATGTTGAAGAGGAAGGAATACTTCTGAACTCATTCTACAAGGTCAGCATTACCCTGATACCAAAACCAGACAAGGACACGACAAAAAAGTAAAACTACAGAACAATATCACTGATGAACATAGACAGAAAACTCTTCAGCAGAATACTAGCATACTGAATTCAACAACACATTAACAAACTCATTCACTATGATCAAGTAGGATTCATTATAGGGATGTCAGGATGGTTCAACATAAGCAAATCAATAAACATGACACCTCATGATAACAGAACCAAGAACAAAACCCATATGATCATTTCAGAGGATGCTGAAAAGGCATCTGATAAAATTCAACATCCCTTCATGATGAAACCCTCAACAAACTGTTTATAGAATGGACATACCTCAAAATAATAAAGGCCATATATGACAAATTATAGCCAACATTGTACTGATCAGGGAAAAATTAAAAGCCTTTCCTCTAAGAACTAGAACTAGAGAATGATGCCTACTTCCACCACTTTTATTGAAGATAACACTGGAAGTTCTGGCAAGAATTAAGCAAGAGAAAAAAGAAAGAACATCCAAACTGGACAGGAAGAAATCAAATTAGCCTTGTTGACAGACAACATGATCTTATATTTAGTAAAACCTAGACTCCACCAAAAATCTCTTAGAACTTATAAGCAAATTCAGTAAGGTTGCAGGATACAAAACTCAACATACAAAAATCAGTAGCATTTATAAACTCCAACAGTGACAATTCTGAAAAAGAGATCAAGAAAGCAATCCCATTTACATTAGCTACAAAGAATAAAAATACCTAGGAATCAATTTAACTGAAAAAGTACAAGATCTATACAAGAAAAATTACAAAACACTGGTTAAAGAAATTGAAGAGGACACACAAGAAAATGGAAAGATATTCCACACTCATGGATTGGAAGAAACAATACTAACCAAAGCAATTTACAAATTCAATGCAATCCCTATTAAATGATAGTCCATGAGTGGATTAACAAAATATGGTATATGTATACCATGGAATACTACTCAGCCATGAAGAAGTACAACTTAGTGTCTTTTGCAACGATCTGGACGGAACTGGAGACCATTATCCTAAGTGAAGTATCTAAAGAATGGAAAAACAAACACCACATATACTCGCTATTAAATTGTAACTAACCAGTGAGCATGCCTATGCATGTATAGAGGGAAGCATAACTCAATGGAAATCAATTAGAGGGAGGGGAGAGGAAGGAATGGGCAAAAACATACCTAACAGGTATAATGAATGCTATTTGGGTGAAAGGCATACCTATAGCCCTGACTTAAGCATTGCAAAAGTGATCCTTGTCACTGAAAACATTTGTACCCTGTAATACTTTGAAATACAAGAGACAGAGAGAAAAAAAATACCAATTACGTTCTTCACAGAAATAGAAAAATAATCTTGAAATTTATATGGAACCACAAAAGACCCAAAATAGCCACAACAATCCTGAGCAAAAAGAACAAAGTTGGAGATACCACATTGACTGACTTCAAAATATATTACTAAGGTATAGTAACCAAATCAACATGGTACTAGCATAAAAGCAGACACATAGACCAATAAAACAGAATAGAGATCCCAAATATTAATCGATGCATTTAAAGCCAACTCATTTTCAACAAAGGCTTCAAGAACATACAATGAAGAAAGGACTGTCTCTTTAATAAATGGTGCTGGGAAAACTGGATAACCATAAGAAGAATGAAACTGGATCCCTATCTCTCACCATATACAAAAACCAAATCAAAATGGATTAAAGACTTAAATCTAAGACCTGAAACTATGAAGAAAACATTAGGGAAATGCTCCCTACATTGGCCTGGGAAAAGATTTTTGGGTAAGATATAAGCACAGGCAACAAAGCAAAAATATGGGATTGCATCAAGCTAAAAACTTTCTGCATAGTAAATAAAACAATCAACAAAGTGAAGAGACAATCCATAGAATGGGAGAAAATATTTATAAACTATCCATATGACAAGAAACTAATAAACAGAATATATAAGGAGGTCAAACAACTCAATAGAAAAAAACAAACAGACAATCCAAGTAAAATGGGCAAAATATCTGAACAGACATCTCTTAAAAGACAGCATACGAATAGACAAGTATATGAAAAAATGCTCAACATCACTAATCAGAGAAATGGAAATCAGAACCACAATGAGATATCATCTCACCCCAGTTAAAATAGCTTTTTATAAAAAAAAAAAAAAACACAGAACAATAGATGTTGGCAAGGATGTGGAGAAATGTACACTGTTGGTGGGAATGTAATTAGTACAGCCACTATGGAAATCTATATGGAAGATCCTCAAAGTAAAAATAGAATTACTATATGATCTGGCAATTCCACTACTGATTATATTAATATATCCGACAGAAAATAAATCAATATATCAAAGAAATATCTGCACTCTCATGTTAATTGAAGTACTATTCACAATAGCCAAAATATGGAATCAACCTAAGTACCCATCAATGAAAAAATAAAGAAAATGTGGTATACAGACACAATGGAATATTATTCAGCCAGAAAAAATGAAATCCTGTCATTCGCAGCAACATGGATGGAAATGGAACTGAAGGTCATCATATTAAGAGAAATGAGCCAAGCATAGAAAGAGATACCACATGTTCTCACTCATATATGAGAGCTAAAACAGTGGATCTCATGAAGATAGAAAGAAGACTGGTAGTTACCAGAGGCCAGAAAGGTTAGGAGTGACGGGAGGATAAAGAAAGGTTGCTGAATGGAGGCACACATACAATTTGATAGAACAAATGTTTGATAGATCATTAGGGTGACATAGTTTACAATAATCTATTATATATTTCAAATCACTAGAAGATAATAATTCAAATATTTCTAGCATAAAGATAAATATTTAAGGTAATGCATATTCTAAATACACTGATTTGATTTTAAATTATATCAGTGTATTAAATTATCACAAGTACCCTGAAAATATGTGCATCTCTTATGTATCAATAAAAACAAAGAAAATTTTAGCCATGAGTATAACTTGTTAAATTGTTTGTATCTCTCCAGTGAATCATCAAACTCACGAATGGTCATGGGATCCCCAAAAAGGTGACTGTAAATCAGTAAGAAAAAAATACCAATTAATATCCAATATAAAAAGTACAAAAGACAGGAACAGGCACTCCACAAAAAATACAAATTAAAGCAGGGAATTTAAGGACTTTCTTTTATTTTAATGGCTCTCTAATTATTCCTTTGTTTATTCTTCTTGTGCCTACTCTGTTTCACACTATGTTAGAAACCCCCAAGTACAAGGTTTCAACATTTATCTAATACATTTTTCATGCCTAGCAAAATGCCTAGCCTTTAGGAATTGGTAGACATGGGTGAATTAAAACATAAATGTGTGACATTACATTCATACCCTGCTTGACATCTCTTAAAATTCTGTGGTAACAGTCAGGTTTCCAAATTCAGGGCTTTTATATATGTTATCACTTTTGCATAAAAAGATCTTACTTTATTTCGTAAAGCTTCAAGTTTCAGCTTAAATGTTATTTCACATAAAAACTAATTTCTCAATATAAAGCACATGTCAACACTTAAAAAATAAATATGTATCCAAATTAAGGCTACAAAGAATCCATTTTCACCTGTCTGATAAATTTTCTTTTAAGTTTTAAATATTACATTGGCAAGCACACGACAAAACAGGCTGGTAGAGCAGAAATTGGTAATTTTGATGGAAGTAGACTTATAAATAAGATCAAATTTAAAATATACATGCTCTTTGATTATACCTACAGGAATTTATCTTACAGATATACCCACATGTGTATGAAATTATGCATAACAAAGAAATTCATTGCACCTTTGTTTGCATTACCAAAAGATGAATTTAATTTATGGGTCCATAATAGGAGACTGGTTAAATGAGATATGGTACATCCATATAATGGAATATTATGAAGCAAAAAAAAACTAATGGGGCTTATCTACATACTGACATAAAATGATCTGCAGGATATTTTAAGTGATGAAAGCAAAATGCGGTGATATTAGATATGGTGTAAACTCGTGTGTGTGCACATGTGTGCATTTTAAGAGATATACATTTGTGCTTATGCAACCAGTATATTGAATGAAAAAAAACGTGTTTTCTGATCAAGTGCAATTTCCCCTCAACATCAGAGTAAAAATTCATTCAATGAAAGTGATATTTCCTTGATCCTGGATAAAAACTCCAACAGACCAATAACTTTTCTGCTCAATCTTCTTCTGTAATAATGAAAAATCTTAATTTAACTTACACCAAATCTCTCCTAGGCTCAAGGTAGGAGTTCGCAGTAAAGAATCTCCTCTACTCCTCTGTTCTCTTTCTGATTGTGCTCTCCTCTACTCCCTTACTTTAGATGCTACCAGGTCAAAGGCACGGGGAGAGTTAAGGAATAGAATAGTTCTTGCTTGGTTAGTTAACTTAGTGCTCTTCTGGGTCTGAGCCTGGAGCCTGGCAGAAGATTAAAGCTGACCATATCTCCTGGGTTACTTCCATGGGCCATCTCTTCCATAGTTCCTTTGACACAGCCGATGCAGTTGTAGCCACTCTAGGACCCAGCATTTAGGGTGCTAATTAGGACTCTTTCTTCAACCCTTGAGCATCCTGTAGTAGACTGCCTGCTTGTTTCTGATGAGGTTTCCATACTCTGCTATGCAGTCTCATTGTACAGGATTCAAATTAACACCATATCAACTCTCCCTCCTGATGGCCCACACCCATATGCTGAAACGGTTAAGCAATGCTTGCTCTGACAATCTCTGAAAGTTGTAGGCCAATCTGGGAACCAAAAGATAGGGGTAGGAGGTAATTTATTTTTCACTGTATATACACTGTACCTTTTATACTGAGTGTATGTATTATCTATTTAAAAATAAATTAATGAATAAAGTATTTTAAAAAGCAAGCCATACACTGGTAGAAAATATTTGCAATTCATATATAAGCCAAAAGATTTATATCTAGAATATACAAAGAACTTAATTTTATAAGTTGATAGTAGAATAACAATCCAACAAAAAATTAGGCAATATATTTGAATAGATACTTCATAAAGAAGATTTTAATATATAGAGGGGAGGAGGGGACGGGTATATGCATACACAAAGAGTGCAATGCGCACCATCTGAGAGATGGACACGCTTGAAACTCAGACTTGGCGGGGGGCAAGGGCAACATACATAACCTAAACATCTGTACCCCCATAATATGCTGAAATAAAAAAAGAAAAAAAAAGAAGATATTAATATATAAATGCCCAATAAACACATGAACAGATGTTCAACCTTATTAGTCATTAGCAAAATGTAAATTAATACCACGATGAGATAACATTGCATATCCATTGTAATGGCTAAATATAAAAATAATGGCAACTTGAGCTGGAAAAGATACATAACAACTAAAACTCATATACTGTTGGTAGAAATGTAAAAAGTTTGAAAATTTCTTAAAATATTAAATATATATCTACCATATGATCCATGCCTAAGGTATTTATCCAAGAAAATTGAAAATTTATGTCCAAAGACTTATGTATGAATGATCACAGCAGCTTTATTCATTATACCTCAAAACTATTAATAGAAAAATCCCAAAGGTGCATAAACAGGTGAATGGATAAATATTCTATAACGGAATACTATTCAGCAATACAATAGAGTGAAGTACTGATACACAACATGAATGAATCTCAAGATGATTATGCTAAGTAAAAGAAGCCTGACAAAAATGAGAACATACCATAAAACTAGATTTATTTAAAATTTCAAAAGGGCAAACTAACTTACAGTGATAAAAAGAAAATCAATGGTTACCTGGGGCAGGTGTAGAAGGAGGGATGAACTGCTAAGGGTCACAGGGGAATTCTTTGGGGTTATAGAAGCATTCAGTATTCTAGTGTCACAGGTGGATAAATGTCAAGATTAATCACATTGTACACTTTAAATATGTGCATTTCATTGTGAATTAGACCTCAATTTTTTGTTGAAAAACAGGCACAAAATTCTCTTTGGGAAACAAAAATTGAGTGGATAACCTATATTATAAGAGAAATTTACTGTTTACCAAACATATTTTTAATCAATTATTGTATAGATTTCATCTCACAAATCTGAAAAAGAATTGGATAGGCTTTGCCTCATTTTTTTTTTTTTGACATGAAAAAATTAAGGCATGGGAAATAAGATACCTTCCCTTGTACACATGAAGCAAGTGGGTGTGATGTAGTTTGAACTTAGTCCACTGCTCTTTCCACTTTCCAGTGCTCCCTAATGCAGAAGGCCTTTATTAAGCAATGGATGGATAGAGAGTACTTTACATCATAATTCTAAAAATCACCTGTACAAATTCTATCCTCATCACAATCTGAGCAAATTCGTAACAAGAATACTGTTTCTTTGAAATAATACGAAGCCAGCCCTGTCTGCTTGGTTGAAACAGTATGTTCTTGATTTCCTGTGTTTTCAAATATTTAAATTAAAAGATCTGATAAATATATTCCTTAAATCATTAGTTACTGATCTATATAAACTGTTCTGATGAAAAATCTGTTTTCCTAGGCATTTTATATCAAAAAGCAGGATAAAGAACAGTGTGTATTGTAAGATATTATTTCTGTAAATAAAATATGTACAAAAATTATGTTTAAGAAGGAACCCAAATGTCCATTGATGGATAAATGGATAAACAAAATGTGGTATAAACATACAATGGGATATTCAGATTTAAAAAGGAAGGAAATTCTGTTACATCCTACAATATGGATGAACCATGACATTATACAACGTGAAACAAGCCAGTCACCAAAAAAACAAATTCTGTGTGATTCCACTTACATGAGGTAGCTAACATAGTCAAATTCATAGAAACACAAAGTAGAAAGGTGGTTATCAGGGGCTAGAGGAAAGAGGAAGGGTGGGAGTTATTTAATGGGGATAAAATTTCAGATTTACAAATTAAAAAATTCTAGGAACATGTTGCAGAACAATATATACTTAACACTACTGATCTACTCACCTAAAAATGGTTACGATGGTACATTTTATGTGGTTTTTTTTTTGTTTGTTTGTTTGTTTGTTTGTTTGTTTTGAGACAGAGTCTCACTCTGTTGCCCTGGCTAGAGTGAGTGCCGTGGCGTTAGCCTAGCTCACAGCAACCTCAAACTCCTGGGCTCAAGCAATCCTCCTGCCTCAGCCTCCCCAGTAGCTGGGACTACAGGCATGCACCACCATGCCTGGCTAATTTTTTCTATATCTTTTTAGTTGTCCAGATAATTTCTTTCTATTTTTTTTTTTTAGTAGAGATGGGGTCTCCCTCTTGCTCAGGCTGGTCTCGAACTCCTGACCTTGAGTGATCCACCCGCCTCGGCTTCCCAGAGTGCTAGGATTACAGTCGTGAGCCACTGCGCCTGGCCCATTTTATGTGTTTTTTTACCACAAGAAAAAATCATAAAAATTAGTGTTTAAAAAAATCAATGTATAAATTAAAATAAAGAATTAGAACACACTCATTCTGGAAAGTTATACCCATGGGTATTATCACTTGCTTATCTCTTATGTAAGGTGTTTTACTTTTTCAGTAAACTACATTCTAATAAAATTATTCATTTAATTGAGATCTTCAAGTTCATAGCACAGAGGTGTACATAATGCCTGTATAATTCTGAAAATATCCTCAATAATTGCAGTTATATTCCCTTACACATTTTTAATTTTATAAATTTTTCCGTTATTTTTATTTGACTTAGATGTTGTACCCACTTTTTTTTAAGTATTTGGATTTGCACAGTCAATCCCACTGGGTTTCTTTTTTCTAGTTCATTCATTTTTTTATTTTTAATTATTATGAATATATGATTGTGGTATATCTTTATAGGGTACATGTGATGCTTTCATACAGGAATACAGAGTGAATTAGTCAAATCACAGTAATCAGGGTATCCATCACCTCAGATATTTATCACTTCTTTGTACTAGGAACAATCCAATTCCACTTTTTTAGTTATTTTAAAGTATATCCTAACTTATTGTTGATTATAGTCACTTTGTTGTGCTCTCAAACATTATTCATTCTATCTATGTTTTTACACCCATTAACTATCCCCACTTTATTCCCCCTCCCCACTATCCTTCCTAGCATCAGGTAACCAACATTCTACTCTATGTCTCCAGATCAATTGTTTTTAATATTTAGCTCCCACTTATGAGTGAGAACATGCGAAATTCGTCTTTCCATGCTTGGCTTATTTCATTTAACATAATGTCCTCCAGTTCCATCCATGTTGTTGCAAATGGCAGGATTTCATTCTTGGTGTGGTTATATAATATTCCATTGTGTATATATGCCTCAACTTCTTTATCTGTTCATCTGTTGATGGACACTTAGGTTGATTCCAAATCTTTACAATTGTGAATAGTGCTGCAATAAACATGGGAGTGAAGATATCTTTCTGATATACTGAACTCCCCTCCTTTAGATATACAGCCAGAACTGGGATTACTTGATATGGTAGTTGCAGTTTTAGTTTTTTGAGGAACCTCCATACCGTTCTTCATAGTGGTTACACTCATTTACATTCCCACCAACAGTGTATGAGTGTTCCCCTTTCCTCCACATCCTCTCCAGCATTCATTATTTCCTGTCTTTTTGATAAAGGCCATTTTAACTGGGGTGAGATGATATCTCACTGTAGTTTTGATTTGCATTTCTCTGATGACTAGTGATGCTGAGCATTTTTCCACATACCTGTTGGCCATTTGTATATCTTCTTTTGAGAAATGTCTATTCAAATCTTTTGGCCATTTTTAATCAGATTAATTTTTCATATTGAGTTATTGGAACCCCTTATATATTCTAGTTATTAGATCCTCGTCAGATGGGTAGTTTGCAAATATTTTCTCCCATTCTGTGAGTTGTCTCTTCACTTTGTCGATTGTTTCCTTTACTGTATGGAAATTTTCTAGCTTGATATGATCCCATTTGTCCAATTTTTCTTTGGTTGCCTGTGATTTGGGGGTATTACTGAAGAATTCCTTGCCCAGACTAATGTCCTGAAGTATTTCCCCAATGTTTTATTTTAGTAGTTTCATAGTTTCAAGTTATATATTCAAGTATTTAATCCATTTTGATTTGATTTTTATATATTGCAAAAGATAAAGCTCTAGTTTCATTCTTCTCCATGTGGATACCCAGTTTTCCCAGCACCATTTACTGAAGACGCTGTCCTTTCCCCACTATATGTTCTTGGTATCTTTGTTGAAGATATGTTCACTATACATCTGTGGATTTATTTCTGGGTTCTCTACTCTGTTCCATTTGTCTACATGTCTGTTTTTATTCTGGTACCATGCTGTTTTGGTTACTACAGTTCTGTAGTGTAATTTGAAGTCAGGAAATGTGATTCCTCCAAGTTTTCTTCTTTTTGCTCAGGATAGCTTCAGATATTCTTGGTCTTTTGTGCTTCCATATAAATTTTAGAATTATTTTTTTCTTTATCTGTGAAGAATGTCATTGGTATTTTGATGAGGAATACATTGAATGTGTAGATTGCTTTGGGTAGTGAGGACACTTTAACAATATTGATTCTTCCAATCCACGAGCATGGAATATCTTTCCTTTTTTTGTGTCCTCTTCAATTTCTTTCATCAATATTATATAGTTTTCATTACAGAGATCTTTCACTTCTTTGGTTAAGTTTACTCCTAGGCATTTTATTTTCTTTGTAGGAAATGAAATTACTTTCTTAGTTTCTTGTTCAAAATCTTTATATTATATTATTGGGGTAGAGAACTCCTTGGGCAAAACATTCAAACTATAATACAAGGCTATAGAAACCAAAACAGCATGGTATCAGCACAAAAATAGAGACATGGACCAACGGAACAGAATAGAGAACCCAGATATAAAACCATCCACATACAGCCAACTGATCTTTGACAAAGTGGACAATGACATACACTAGGGAAAAGAAGCCCTATTCAACAAATGGTCCTGGGAAAATTGGATAGCCACATGCAGAAGAATGAAACAGGATTCATATCTCATACAATTCACAAAAGATAATTCAAGATGGATACAAGACTTAAATGTAAGGCATGAAACCATAAGAATTATAGAAAAAATGTTGGAAAAATTCTTCTCGATATCAGCCTAGGCAAAGAATTCATGCAGACAACCCCAATGGCAATCACAGAAACAACAAAAATAAATACATGGGACTTGATTAAACTAAAAACCTTCTCTACAACAAGGGAGATAATCAACAAAGTAAATAGACAACCTACAGAATGGGAGAAAATATTCACAAGC
The DNA here is from genome assembly GCA_004363605.1 of Indri indri. Classification (NCBI taxonomy): domain Eukaryota; kingdom Metazoa; phylum Chordata; class Mammalia; order Primates; family Indriidae; genus Indri; species Indri indri. Next base: position 58,038 of record RJWJ010001121.1, read on the forward strand.
TATATATCCGATAAACAGCTTATAACCAGAATCTACAAAGAACTCAAACAACTCAGCAAGGAAAAAACAAATCATCCCATAAGTGGACAAAAACATGAACAGAAGTTTTTCAAAAGAACATAGACAAATGGCCAATAAGCATATGAAAAAATGTTCAACATCACTAATCATCAGGGTAGTACAAATTAAAACCATAATGAGATATCACCTTACCCCTGTTAGAATGGCTTTTATTAAAAAGTCCAAAAACAATAGATGCTGGTGTGGATGCAAAGAGAAAGGAATGCTTACACACTGTTGGTGGGACTGCAAATTAGTACAACCTCTATGGAAAACAATATGGAAATTCCTCAAAGAACTAAAAGTAGACCTAACATTCAATCCAACTACTAGGTATTTACCCAAAGAAAAGAAGTCATTTTATCAAAAAGACACCTGACCTACAATGCTTACTGTAGAACAATTCACAATTGCAAAGATATGGAATCAGCCCAAGTGCCCATCAATTCATGAGTGGATTAACAAAATGTGGTATATATATATACCGTGGAATACTACTCAGCCATAAAAAGGATTAATTAATGCCTTTTGCTACAATTTGGATGAAACTGGAGACCATTATCCTAAGTGAAATGTCTAAAGAATGGAAATACAAACACCACACGTACTTGCTATTAAATTGGAACTAACCGAGCAACACACATGTGCACAGAGGATAGTAAAACTCAGAGCAAATCAAGCAAGGGGAAGGGAGAGGTGGGGATGGGCAAAAACCTACCTAATGTGCACAATAAACATTATTTGGATTATGGGCACACTTATAACCCTGACTCAAGCATTACAAAAGCAATCTATGTAACCAAAAACATTTGTATGCCCTTAGTATTTTGAAATTTTAAAAAATAGTAAAAAAAAATGTAAATGCTGCTCCACTGTCTTATGACATTTAATATTATGGAAAAGTCTAGGGCTGTACTATTTTTTTTTAGAGGTATCCTGTTTTTGTTGATTCTTTTTTTGACTGTATACTTGTGGTTTTTTCTTTTTTCTTGAAATTCAGAACATTCGCCAGATTATATAGATGTCAGTCACATTTTATTAGTTTGACTGGTACCAGGTGATCCCTTTTGATCTGGAGATTCAGCTATTTCTTAATTTTAGAGATATTTTCTTCTATTATTGCTTCTATTGCATTTATTCTTATCTTTCGGGTACACAGATTAGCCAAATGTTGGTTCTCTATTAACTGATCCATTGTATTTATTATTGATTTTCTTGTTATTTTTATCTCCATGTTCTTTTTCTCTGCATTATAGGAGAGCTTAAGGTTGCATCAAAAATTACTAATTTTATTTTCTGCATTCTGAAGCCTGATCCCTATTGTTGCTATTTTTTACATGATAGTATCATTTGTTTATAGTGACAATTTTTGACCTACAAAATAGCGGTTTAACATGGTTTGAACTAATACACAAATAATTACTGCAGCATTGATGGTGATGGCAGCAAACAAGAAATACAGTAAAGATCCATTAATATGGAAATGATTTAATAAACTATGACACATCCACATCATAAGCTACTATGCTACCATTAACAGAATTGTGGGAATTTTGCCAAGTCTATTAGGTAATGACAAATAAATAAAAGATACAGAAAAATGTATAACATGACAACCAATTTTGTAATATAATAACCAAATAAAACCTGTGTGTGTGTGTGTGTGTGTGTGTGTGTATGCACATGTTTGACTTAGGTGAAATGAATTTTGAGAAATATAGAAGGATATACACTAGGCTGTTAATTTTATCTTTGGGGAAGCGTAAATGAGAACAAGTCCCCCAAACATTGTTCTTAACAATAAAGAAAGCATTAGACAATGATGCTATTTATGAAAAGTTACATATGCATATATGTATACGCAAAATAAGCCACACAAAAGGATGGTCATCCTAAAAGTGGTTATTTCAGGGTGGTGGGATTTTAGATACTTCTAACATTCTTCCTCCATTCCCAAACACACACATACCCTCCATTAAAAAACCATAGACATCACTCTCACGCCTCCAAACACACACAGCTTAAGCTAGTTTCTAGTTCAGTAATCTAAGAGCCTAAAGGAAATGGACAAGAATCCCGAGCCATAATCAATGCTGGTGCAGAAACTTTGTCTCCATTTCCTCTATTTATTTTCTCCATCCATGGCCAGATTCAGACTACCCCTTTCACCATATGATGCTTCCTGCTACCTTCCCTTCTAGTCCTGGCTCTTTCAGGAGCTAAGAGTTTGTTAGATCCAAGATTTCTTCTATTTCTTGTGAGGCTGAGATTCTTCGTGTATGGAGTTACAGGACATCACCCAATTTTTAAATGTTTTTCCAATTTTGTCTCATCTGTACTCTATCTTGACAATTCCTTCCTTCTTTACGTCCCAGGCTAAAACATGTTTTATATTTTTTTAAATTTCCTTGGTCCTTTGGAATATCCCTATGTCTTAAACTGGGTCACTTTTACTTCTTTATTTCTAAGCTCCATTTCTTTAGAGCTCACCTTACCTATCTAGAATCCTAGGCTCTATTTTGCCTTTCTAAGCATTAATTCTGGTAACTCTTGCTACAAAGATGTTGAATGCTGCATTTTACAGGACCTGGAATAACTAACCAATCTCAATGCCTTCAGATTGTCATGACCCTTGAACCACATTTAAACTAGTAACAAAGCTTTAAAAGCTTCTACTCATCTTTAATACACACCCCCTGAGCCCTCAGCATGACATCCTCCCACCCCATCAATGTTTTATGGAATCTAAATTAAATACTGTTTTCAAACTCTTAATTGTAAAGCATTACTTTCAATTTTCATAATGACCAAGACCAAATTTAGCTTCTGGGCATTGCTTAGGCTGTTCCTAGTTGTAGAGAGGCGAGAGCTGTTTAAACCTATAATCTTAGTTTCAATCCACACTCTATAATTTTTGGGAATGACAGCCCTGACAGGAAAATGCCTGGAAAGACACCAACCTCTGAGTCTCATAACTCTGCAAGAGGCACTTGTTGACAGATTTTGACAAATGGGCCCCAGTGAGTATGCACTGGGGCAAGATTCCATATGAACAGGACACCATCCTGTTTGGCCCAGCTTTTTCAAATGTAGGCTTCTATGCACTATCTAACCCTCACCTTTCACCTTATTGACACTGGTCTCCCAGTCACAGAACACCATCAGGCAGAGAAACACTTTGTCTGAATTCGACTGCAGCTGCGTAGTAGAGATCTGTTGCCTACTGGGCTCCTGCATGAGTGAGCTATAGTATGAAACTCTGGAAGTGAATTGAATGGACTCTAACCAACTTGAGTGAGTTCAAATCATTTCATTTCAAACTGGTCTTCACAAGGTTTTGGCAGTCCTGACCAATTTGTGACTCAGTACAGGTAGCAGGTACATGGAATGAACAAAGAGTTAAAGTGATCCATGTTACAAAAACGAGAGTGAATAGCAAAGTCTTAAAAATTTCTTCTAACACCTCTAAATAAAAATCTGTCCCTCACAGACCTGCCAAGGGTCTTGAAATTCCCACCACAGGAATTATTCCTTTAGATTAAAGGTATCGAATGTCTGTTAAAATTTAACCAGGCAACCCAGAAAAGGTAATTCAAGCCATTATTAAAAGCCTTAGGGCTCTAGAGGGATTTGTTTGCTATATCAGGCAGTTTCCTAAAAAAAATCTAGTAACACCACATGTTTATAAAATGCTTTATAACCTACACCTTGTTCCTATTTATGTTCATACCACATAAACAGAATAGGTAAGGAGGACATATTATTATCCTTATTTGGTAAGAAAATTGAGACTCACAGAGGTAAAGTGAACATCTGGCCAACAACTGACGTCTGCATTAAGAGTGGGTCAAAGGATAGAGAAACTTTGATAGGAGACAAGGGATCTGGAAAGATCCTGAACACCGGTCAATAGGCTAGGGTAGGGCCCCATGGTGAGAACACTAAACAAGCTGACACTGAATATCTGCTTAGGTAAAGAGGAAGGAAGTTGTGTAGACAAAGAAGACCAACTTTCCCCACTCCACAGCTGTGCAGGTTGGCTCTGACAGTGTCCTTAAGAGCATGCATATCAACTTTTGAGGACCTTTCTAAAATATTCCATGCCATAAGATTGGGTCTACCAGTGTCAAAATAATAAAAATAACATAAATCTACTCTACTGAGAATTAAACAACTGGGTTCTTGTCCTAGCTCCACTAATTACTAGCTACATGACCATTCACACATTTTCCTACCTCTTTGAACACTGGCAAAAGAAGGGTAGTCATAGGTAATTAAAAAGACCACAGGACTTAGGATAAGAAAATTGGAGTTTCAAGATTCAACAAAAGCATCCACTATGTACTAATCTAGTCTCTAGGAAAATGGAGGTGAACAGGACAGGTAAGGCTTCTGTTCTTATTGACTTGCATTCTACTGGCAGAGAAGACAGATAATAAACAGGAAATTAATAAGCAAACAATATGAAAGTGGTCCAATAGTACTACGCAGAAAATAGGTTTTGGTCCTGCATAAACCTAGGGCAAGTGACTTCTCCCATCATTTTTAAAATCCTGCTGCACAGCTTTGCTGTAAGGATCAAAGGATGGATTGGAAAGCTCATTGCAAACTTCACAGGGTTTACATAATCTTTACCAGAAAGGAAAATCTTCTGACCACTTCACTGCTGTGAGCAAGCATAGAAACTGAGCATACCATAGATTCTATTGTTTCCAAAGACAAGGTTTAAATTAACATACTCAATAACAACATATGAAAGGAAATCAATCAATACAGGCCAAAATGTTCTCCTCAGTGCGTAACTAGAATTGAGAGTTAGAAGTAAATGAATTGAGACTCAAGCTAAGTTAGAGAAAACTCCCATTTCACATATTTGGTTTTATTGCTGGAATTGGCAGGACATGCAAAAGCTAAAATTGAAACAATATCAGTGAGTGGCCTCAAAGTCTCCATCTACATTAAAGACCAAAGACCACTTGATTTATTTAAATCAAATCCATCTCATGCAGACACTCAAACTGAGTGCATCCTACCACTGACTGAAGCAGAGAACTGAGCCCAGGATAGGAGGAGACACAGATAAAAAGAGTCCAGATTTATAAAGGAAGGTTGGCATCACAGGCACGTGGTTTGTATTAATAAGAGAAGTTGAAACCCATAGTTGAGGAGTGCTAGGAGCCAACTAGAGAGATGGAAAGCCAAAATTAAACTCTTTCGGGCCTATCCTGCAGGGACAGTATTGGTGAGCAGCTTAGGAACTTGCCAGAAGATCAGGTATTTAAGTCTCATTTGCTCACTTTTACAAGTAACCTTCTATTGCAGTGGTTCTCAACCCTGGATGAACATTACAATTACCTGGTATATTTTAAAAGAAGCCAATGTCCATACGTACCCTCAGAGATTTGGATATAATTACTCTGTGGTGTGGTTTAGGCATTGCTATTCTATTAAGCTGCCCATGGGATTCTAATTCTAGCGTGAAGTCAGTTGAGAATAATTGGGTCTAAAATTGGTTTAAATGGCCACCTTAAAGTTTGATTTGAACAGCATTTCTCACTCTTCGTGTTCTTTTAACTCTTCCAATTGCTAATGGTATCCAACAGGTTGCAAGTGAGGTGATGAAAAAAGGGGACATTTCATATTTGCCCATCAAAAGTCCCTTAATCTCTCTCCTTCGTTCTTCTGTGATCTCCTTGCAGTTTTTATCTCTATCAGAACATGCATCCCACATGTCATATATCATCACTAGGAACTGAATATTGCATTTCTCCACCTAAGACCTTGAACTAGGGCTTAGCTGTCCCTATCTCCCACCCTGTACCAATAGGGAACCCACGCAGCACTTTCAGAGTCAGCGCTTACTGAATTGTTCCCAACCCTGCTGGACCCAACTCTTGCCTTACAGATGAAACAGTGGGGGAAAGGGAGATGGTGGGATGAGAAGGAAAGAACATGAACAAAGAAAGAAGATAATAGCAGAGAAAATAAAAGTACAAAAATGGTTTGTTCCCATTCCAAAACTATCAGAAAGAAGGAAATTTTAAAGCTGGAAAAGACCCTAAAAATCATCTAATCCAGTTTCTCAAAGAGCTATCCTTAAGTCATATTGAACCTTTGAGGTGCTTCTTAATATGAGGCCTCCTGGGCCTCATCTAAACTGACTGAATTAAAGGATAAAGAAATGGAGGACCAAAAATCTGAATTTTAACACATTCTTTTACATAGTTCTTATGTACCATAAACTTTGAGAACACCTAGTATAAATTCCCTCATTTTTCAGTAAGGAAACTAAAGTCCAGAGAAAAGAAAAGGTTTAAGGTCATCAGCTATTAATAATTAGTGGCAGAGAGGGGACTTAAACCTAAATTCCCAGATCACAGTCTAGTGCTATTTCTACTATCCTATGCTGATGTTGCCTGTGCTGCCAGTGCCAATGAATATGAAAACCTAGGTTCCCTGAAAAAAAAATGGACCAAGATGCATTCTACTTCTTCCAGAACAAATCCCTACCCAGTACATATTTCCTCAGACTTTCTATGCCTATTTTCCAAAATACATCTCTAATTAAAAACAGCAACATATAGACATTGACCTAGGGAAAGAACTTATGAAGAAGATCCCAAAGGCGATCACGGCAACAACAAAAATAAATAAATGGGACCTGATCAAATTAAAAAGCTCCTGCACAGCCAAGGAAACTATCACAAGAGCAAACAGACAACCTACAGAATGGGAGAAAATATTCGCATGCTACACATCTGATAAAGGGCTGATAACTAGAATCTATTTAGAACTCAGGAAAATCAGCAAGAAGACCAAACAACCCCATTAAAAAGTGGGCAAAGGACATGGACACTTTTCAAAAGACTACAGACTAATGGTCAACAAACATGAAAAAAATGCTCAACATCTCTAATCATCAGGGAAATGCAAGTCAAAACCACAATGAGATATTGCTTAACTCCAGTGAGAATGGCTTTTACCAAAAAGTCCCAAAACAATAAATGTTGGTGTGGATGTGGACAGACAGGAACACTCATACACTGATGGTGGGACTGCAAACTAGTGCAACCTCTGTGGAAAGCCATATGGAGATACCTTAAAGAGATACAAGTAGAACTACCATTTGATCCAGCAATCCCATTACTGGGCATCTACCCAAAAGAACAAAAGACATTTTACTAAAAAGACATCTGCACTCAAATGTTTATAGCAGCACACTTCACAATTGCAAAGATGTGGAAACAATCCAAGAGCCCATCAATACATGAGTGGATTAATAAAATGTGGTATATGTATACCATGGAGTTCTACTCAGCCACAAAAAACAATGGTGATCTAGCACCTCTGGTATTATCCTGGATAGAGCTGAAGCCCATTCTACTAAGGGAAGTATCACAAGAATGGAAACACAAGCACCACACATACTCACCATCAAATTGGTATCAATCGATCAATACTTATGAACACATATAGTAGTAACATTCATTGGGTGTCGGGCAGGTGGGGGGGGATGGGTATATCCACACCTAATGGGTGTGGTGCGCACCGTCTGGGAGATGGACACACTTGAAGCTCTGACTCCAGCAGGGCAAAGGCAATATATGTAACCTAAACATTTTTAGCCCCGTGATATGCTGAAATAAACAAACAAACAAACAGCAACAACAGAAACCTCCATGCAAAGGCACCAGTGACTGATAATGCTGTGAAGTGTTGTCCCTTCCAGGACTATTTACATAGTCAACTAGATTCCCCAAAGCAGCAATACCCTAACCACTCAAGTCATAACTAAAACAACCAAAACTCAGGCACCAAATGAGCCACTGGGGAGATGTTTGTGGAGCATGGTTACCTTTCCTGGTTTCCCTAAATTCCTGCTATGCATAAAGCTAGTCTTGCTTAGCCATAAGTTTAGACAGCTAGTTTAAAGGCAGCAATATTTTTGTTAGTATTATCTTCTGGGGACTCTAGGGGTCATCTAACACACACCTCCTTCAGAAGCAGTGTGGCTTATTCTCTGGTCATCTCAGAAGGAATTCCTCCATTACCTTTCCTGAAGTGGCCATCTGGTACTGAGAAGGCATTTCTAACTAAATTTATGGCTTTTGAACTCAGTTCATCCATCCAGCTGATTACAATTTTATATTATGCAAGATTGGATGCCTTTGAACCCAGTTGGCCCAGGAATTTCTAGTTGGCATCTGCTGAGATTAACATTCCATTACCTGCTGGAGCACATGTATCTGAATAACCTGCATGTATTGACTTGAACTGGGAATCAAGGACTGGCTGTGGCATTTAGATACATTAAAAACATGCAGTGACTGGGATTTTGTTTAGAGGCTGTAGCAGAGCATCAGTAAGTTCAGAAGCACATATCACCTCTATCCAACACCTGAATATTGCAGTAAAATATTCCAACGACCCAGAGAAACACACAATATTGTAACAATGCAAAAGATTAAACAACATAAAGTACAATATTACATAAATCAGTTATGTAATTGTAAAACATAATCCCACTTTTATTTGTTCTGTAAGTATATAAACATCACCAAATTTTGTTACAATTGAAATTTAAAACAAATATTAACTATGACTACCATGAGAAAATATTACACCCTAAATGTATTTAGAGGAAGTACAACCTCTGTTAGAAGGTGAATTACCTTGTAGCTGGAAAAGAGGTATTTACTAGGCACTTCATACATGAATAAGTAAAAGTCTGGGTCCTTACACACTGCTTTGTTTCTCAAAGTTATGCAAACCTCTAATGTGCCCAATGTCTAGCAGCTTTCTCTGAGAGAATGTATGCGTTTCCATACGTAACTCCATTCCACCTAAAAGTTACCGTCTTCCACCTAAATGACTTCTCCTTTCTTAGGTGTGTTTGACTAGAAACCTTACACACTGCTTTGTTTTTCAAAGTTATGCAAACCTATAAAGTGCCCCATGTCTAGCAGCTTTCTCTGAGAGAATGTATGCACACATACAATATACACATACAATACACACATACAATACTACATGAGAGAAAGCAGTCAGCATAACAGAAAGGATGGTGTGACCTATAGGCAAAACTCAACTGTCCCCAACCAGATTTTGTGCCTTGCCTAAACCTGGATAACTGAGCCATTCTCTCTCCCCGACCCCATTCTCTCTCTTCTCCACCCCTTTCTCCCCATTCTCTCATACACATACACACACACACACACACACACACACACACACACAGCAGGTAAAGGAGCAATCCCAAACAGCAAAGGTTGATTGAAAACGGCTACTGGGAAAAACTATCCTTTGACACCATTCTCAATATTCTAAACATTTCTACATTGTTTTTCAGAGACTATATGGTATATCTTGTAAAATCCTGGGAACATTCCCCCACTGGCTTTTTATAATGCCTGAAATTCTATTATCAGTAAAACTTTAAGACAGTGACTCTCATCTTATTTGAGGGCAAGAAACATATACCACTGAGTCTACTTCCTATTTGTGTGGATTCCCTTAAATCTGCTGTAGTCAAGCTTTTTCCCCTCACCATTTCACAAAACTGCTCTTGTCAAGGTGAAGAATGGCCTCATGTTGCTAAATATTAAACAATGGTAAATCATCAGTCCTCACTTTGACTATCAGCAGTATTTACCATTTTATCTCTTCAACTTGAAATACATTCTTCACTTAGACTCCAATCAATACACTCTCCTGGATTTCCTCCCATCTCACTGACTTCTCCCTCTTAGTTTCCTTTTTTGGCTCTTCTCTTCCCAACCTCTACATGCTTGAATGCCCCTGGGCTCAGTTCTGAAATTTCTTCTCCTCTCCTATATTCACTTTTGCTGAACACATTCAGTCACGTGGCTTTAAATATCACCCAATCACTAATGTCTCCCAAATTTATAATTCCAGCCAGTCACCTCCCCTGAATTCCAGACATATATATGCAACTGCTTCCTTGACATCTCCCACTTGGCTGTTTAATAGGCCCCTAATATCTAACACATCAAAAACCAAACTCCAGGCCTTCCCTCTCAAAGCTGCTCCTCTCATCATCTCCCCTATTTCAGTTGTTGCCAACTCCCTTCCACTTGCTCAGGCCAAAAACTTGGGTGCCATCTTTGACTCCTATTTTTCTTTCGTATCCCACATCCATTTGGTTGGCAAGTCCTGATGCCCCTACCTTCATAGTATTTCTAAAATTCAACCACTTCTCAAGACCTCCACCACCAACACCCTGGTGTAAGCCAACATAATGTCTTACATGGATTATTACAATAACCTCCTACCTCAACTTCTTCCTACTTTTGTCACAGCCTCCTACCCCATAGCCTGTTCACAATACAGTAGCTAGGGATCCTATTAAAACATAGATCATGTCCTTCCTCAGCTCAAAACCCCCCAGTGATTTCTTCTCTCATGGTAAAAACTAAAATCCTTTCTATGGCCCACAAAAGATTCCCCCTTCCCCCAGTTTACCCCTCTGACCTCATCTTCTTTCTTCTTTCTTGAATATGTTAAGTATGACTTCACCTCACTATGTTTGTACTGTTTGTTATCTGTACCTGGAAAACTCTAATCACACATAACTACACAGCTTCTTCCCTCAATTACTTCAGATTTTATTCAAATATAATTATCAGTGAGGCCTATCGTGGCCCTATTTAATAGTGACCATGCTCTCAATCCCGGCCTTTGATACGCCTTCCCCCCCCCAATTATTTTCCTCCAAATAAATTTACTTTTCTGTTCATTGTCTATCTCCTACACCAGAATATAAGCTAAACGAGGGCATGAACTGTCATCTGCTTTGTTCATTGTCATATCCACAATACCTAGGATTGTTCCTGGAAGTTAGAAGGTGCTCAACACATATTTGGTAATGAAAAAATGACTTTAGGTAAGTTATGCAACCAATCTGTGCCATAGTTGACTCATCATAAAATGAGGATAATACTGCTGCTAACCTATGTCAAAGTTGCCGGGAGAATTAAATGAGTCAATACATGTAAAGCACTTGGCAAAGTATACAGTACCCAATAAGCACTCAATATTTGTAGCCACTAGTAAGAGGGGATGAATGAATAAAAGAAAAGAAGAAAGAAAAGATATTTGACCAGGAATTTTGAAATCCAGGTACCTGACGTCTAGTCAGGTGAGGTGTGGTGGGATGGGAAAGGGAACAGTGCAACCAAGTCTTCCTTGGAGACTTTAGGAAAAGTATGGTTCCTGTACAAAGAAAGTGCATGTGATACGTGCTAGGATACAATCTGCCTTAAGGTGGCCCCGAGTCTGTTATTTGGCCCCACTTTTCCTTTTGGGTACTAACAGCAAAAACTTGCTAATTATGTACTCTGGTTGTTCCTATGGCTGAGCTGAAATTCCTGATGATGTGGCACCCAGGAATCAAGTGAAAGAGCTCTCTATAAATCACCAAAAAATACATATGTGTTAACTTGCAAAGAGAAATGGGGAAAATTTTGCTAGGAAAAGAGACATTTTTCAAATACGAAAAAGTTATTAGAGGCCAGGCATAGTAAAATTTTAAGAATTTAAAAACATGTAAGCAATAGTCTTTTTGAGACATTCTACTTAAGTTCAGCATTTACACAAAGCCTTAAATTAAGCTTTGCAGATTTTCGACACTGATAGTTGAGACTGGATATTTTCTTCCCGCCCTATTATGCTGGGAAAGGGGCCATGGGCAGTTTTCTTTCAGTACCTGAAAACATTTCTATGAAAAATTCATCAACTTTCAATTTGTTTCAATGACACATTTAGCTTTTCAATTCCAAGGCTGCACCTGCTGCCATATTGTGAAGAAAACACTTTCAGGTGATTTTCTTCTGCCCAAGAAACGGCAAGCATGACCTAACCACTGAGGCACTTCATCACAATTTTAAAAGGACTAGAGTGCTCAGAAAGAATACACAAGTGGTGAACACACTGAGACATAACCAAGGTGCCCCCTAAGGAGGGAGAGTGTGCATCACCAAGCAACCAAGACCAGCAGAAGTGCTAGCTGATATTGGGGGAACTCTAGAATTTATAATGAAGGAAGAAGACAAGAAAGATCAGTTGCAGTTCTAAGACAATCTGCAGTCACGGGAACTGTAATTCTTCCCTTGCTAACCTTTTTTCTCTAAGTTTCCCCGAGGAAGAGAGGTCCACAGAATCCTAGAAAATCTGCAACCAAAACATATTTGAAGAAATGAATATGAGTGATACAAGGAGTAGACTGTGATGAACACTGTAACAAACTATTCAGATCCCCACCCAATGAAGTAGTTGTTCAGTTGCTGGAGTAACTTTAGCTGACACCTTTCAGCTATTAGCCCCTTCAGAGATTTCCTCAACTGTAGAGAGCCAACTTGTTCAAAGTCATGATATTTCTTGGGGCAGCCCACATCCAATGACTGACTGACAAAGTGGCATAAGAGCCTGGCCATTCTAGCCCAACTCAGGAAAACTATGATGGACACTTTTATCTCCATATCTCTCTGTGGGGTTGGCCCAGGGTACTGTTGAGCACACAGTTCAATTTCTCCCTCTGTCCATTCCTGGCTTTCTTCCTCTCCCTCCCACAGGTGTTGAACCCAAAAGTACTCCTAAATAAACATCCTGCAGTTTAAATGCCATCTCGGAGTCTGCTTCTTAGGGAACTCAATCTGTGACAACATGGGCAATGATATAAGTAATGTCCAATGCATTCTAGTTCATTAAACATTCATTCATTCAATTAACATCCATTGAGGACCTACTGTGTACCAAGCACTTTTTCTTGGTATTGGGGATACATCACTGATCAAGACAGTCACAGTTCCTGCTCTTGTGGAGCTTATATTTTAGTGAAGGGATACAGGTAATGGAAAAATGAATAAAACAAATGAGTAAACAACAATACATCAAATAGTGATAAATATTACGAGAAAAAAAGTAGGGCAATGTGACAGAGATTGAATTGGCATGTGGTCATGAATGGCCTCAATGAGGAAGTGACATTTGAGCCAGTCTGCCATTCAAACATCTACCATAATATCATCCCAGGCAGAGGAAACCACAACTGCAAAAGCCTCAGTGTTCAAGTGAACTAGTCATGGTGTTGAAACTGAAAGAAGGTTAATGTGGCTGGAGTACAAGTGAGGAAAAAAGTAGTAAAGAGATAAAGTTGGAGAGAGGGCCATAGGCCAAATCATAGTAAGGAATTGAGTTTCATTCTAAGTATACTGGTAAGTTAGAGTATTTCAAGTGGGGCAATGAAATCATATGATGCTTACATTTAAAAGCTAACTCTAGCTACTATGAAAATATTATAAAGAAGAATGAATACAAAAAAACTAATTGGAAGACTATTGCAGAAGTTCACGTTAGAGATAAAGGTAACTTGAACTAGTGGTAGAATGGAGGTAAAACAAAGTAGATAGGTTCCAGATATATTAAATATTTTAGAGCTAGAGCAACCAGGCTTGTTGATAAAATGGATATGAGGGGTAAGGGAGGGAGGCCTTAGAGAGGATTTCTAAGTTTTGACTTGAGACACTAAATTATATTTCACTGGTTTGGTCCTCTACTCAAACACATACTGAGCACCTTCTCTGTATAAAACATGCTGGATGCTGAGAAGGTCAAAATGATGAATCATGTGTGCCCTCAATAGTCATAGTCAGAGATAAGATATAGGATACATAGATAGATAGCTGTAAAGTGAAGATGTGGTAAATGCCAAAGAAATACATTTTTATTGGTCTCTAGTTGTTTCATGTATATTAATCTCATTCCTCTAACGTACGTGTGCACTCGCCATGGATCCAGGCAATTACTTGGTGCTAAAGAAATACATAATAACTGCTGATTAATCCAGCAACTCTCCCTGGGATATTTATAAATGTCCACACCCTTTAAAAAACTGAAGTCATTAACTATTTTACATTTGCCATGAAATGGTCTAAGAATCTCAATACCAAATTTGTGTTCTATCTAAAGGTAGGAAAAACAGATTTTTGTATTCCATAGAAAATGGGTGTTTGTTTCTTAATAGACTGATAAGAGTGAATTCAAAAAAAAAAATAAAACCAATCAGTTTAAATAGTTTATTACCAACTATGGTAGAGACTAGTTCTTCCCCAATATCCTTTTTCCACTTTTGTCTTAGAAATAGAACCTCTAGTTTTTAGCTGGAGACACTGCCATCTTGAAGAAAGACTAGTTTCCAGACTCTGTTGAAGCTAGGTGTGGCAAAGTTCTGCCCAACAGGACGAGAATAAAAATGTCATCCCACCACTTTCTCTTTCCAGCTGGTTAAAAAGTATTTATGATGGCTAGACTGGAACAACTCTTTTAGACTATGAAGTAGAATTCAATTGTTGAAAACAGCAGAGGCACAACACAAAAGGAGACTATTTCCTGGATAATCATAGAGCTGTTATACCAGACCTAGAATGCCTATCATCTAATTTCATTTACATGAGAAAGAAAATTTTATCATGCTTAAGCCATTGTTATTTTGGTTTTTCTGTGTCTTGCAACAAATCCCAATCCCGATACAGTGAACATTCAACTAATTTAGTTAGGACAAATTAAGTGCTTTTTTGTATCAAAATTTTATAGCTTAAGACTGAGCATAGAAGAAATCTACAGAAAAGCAATTTTAAAAGGAATGATCCTTCGAACATTCCCATTACAATCAGAATTCCCATGGTTTCCCCAGAAATCATGAACATATCAAAAGTTATCTCACCTTCAGATTCTCATTAAGGAAAAAAAATGGAAAAATTTATATTGTCCTTGCCAAAGTCAGTATAGAGTTAAGAGAACAAGTGATGGCAATGGCATTGTGAGGAGCTCCATGGATCTTTTCCCCAGAGAAACAACTTTGGTAAAAATCATAAAGCGACAACCATTTGAGGTATTTGAAAATTATCCTAAGACCATTCATAAAAGGAACAACATTTATCCAAAAAAAGTGTACTAAAACTCAATAGGAACAGCAAGAGTCTGTGGCATCTGAGCCATGTTCTGCTCCCTCCCCTCTCAATCCCCTCCCTCCCTCTCTCTCAACAAAATGGAAGTGCTACTTTTTTTGAATGCCAGGAGGAGAGGTGTTTCTCTGTTCTTCACTGCATTCACTGGGAGTAGAGTTTCTATCAAAATTCCAACTATCTTGAGTTGAACAAACTAAAATTGTAGGATTCACACTTAATAATATACTACAAAATCTATAGTAATCAAGACAGTATGGTGCTAGCATAAGGATATGCATATAGATCAATGGAATAGAATTGAGAGTCCAGAAATAAACCATTATGTTTGCAGTCAATTGATTTTTAAGAAGAGTGCTAAAGACAATTCAATGGAGAAAACAACAGATTCTTTAACAAATAGTGGTAGGACAACTAGACATCCACATGGAAAATGAAGTTGAACTTCTACCTCACACCATATGCAAAAACTCAAAATAGATCATAAACCTAAATGTATGAGCTAAAACATGGGAATAAATCTTCATAACCTTAAATTAGGGAATAGTTTCTTGTATACAACACCAAAAGCACAAACATCAAAAGAAAAAATAGATAAATTGGAGTTTATTAGAATTAAAAACTTTCATACAAAGAATACTATCAAAAAAGACCAAAAAATGAAGAAAATATTTGTAGATCATATATCTGATAAGACACTTGTATCTAGAATATATAAAGAACTCTCCAACACAATAATAAAAAAACCCAATATGAAAACAAAGCTTTTGAATAAATATTTCTCCAAAGAGGATGCGTGAATAGCAATTAAGCACATGAAAAAATTCTCAACAGCAGTAGTCATTAGGAAAATACAAATCAAAAGCACTTCACATCTACTAGGAATGTTTATAATCAAAAAGATAACAACAGTGTTGGAGAGGATGTGGGGGAAATTAGAACTCTCATATATGGCAGCTGAATATATAAAATGCAGCTGCTGCTTTGTAAAGCAGTTTAGAAGTTTCTCAAAATGTTAAATATTAAGTTACCATATATAACAGCAATTCTACTCCTAGGTATGTAAGAAAAATGAAAACATATGTCCACATAAAAATTTATATACGAATGTTCACAGCAGCATTATTCATGATAGAAAAAAGTGGATACAACCCAAATATCCATCAACTGATGGATCAATAAACATACATGATTAGAATGGAATATTATTTGTCCATAAAAAGGAATGGAGCACTAATATATACTACAACATGGATGAAGCTTAAAATATTATTCTACATGAAAGAAGCCAGTCACAGAAAACCATGTATTGTATGGTTAAATTTATATACGATGTCCAGAACAGGCCTATAGTGAAGGAAAGTAAATTAGTGTTTAACTGGGGCTATAGAGGTTGAAGAAAAATGGGGAGTGAATGTTTATGAGCAGAGGGTTTCTTTTGGAGGTGATGACAATATTCTAAAATTGATTATGTGTCCCCCAAAATTTATATTTTGGAAACTTAATCCCCAATGCAACAATGTTGGGAGGTGGAGCCTTAAGGGAGATGTTTAGGTCATGAGGACTCTGCCTTCATGAATGGATTAATGTCACTATAAAAAGGACTTACAGGAATGGGTTCATTCTCTGTCGCCTTTCCACCATGTGAGGATGTAGAAAGCAAGCCCTCACCTGATGCCGGCACCTTGACCTGCGACTTTGGGACTTCTCAGCCTCCAGAACTATGAGAAATAAATTTTTATTCTTTATAAATGACCTAATCTGTGGTATTCTGCTATAGCAGCACAAAACAGACTAAGATAATTGTGATGGTTGCATGGCTCTGAATATACTATAAACCAGTGAATTGTACAATTAAAAACAAAAAACTATAGTAAACAGTCACATAATTAGCACTCCAAAAAAAAACTATTATTTGAATTTGCAATGATGTCCAAGATGTGCTCAAAATTGGGAGAAAAATGACAGTAACTAAAAAATATACATAGTATTATTCCATTTTTGTTTAAAATTTGTCAGGATATAGAAAAAATTATATAAAATTTTCACAAACTGCTCCTTTTGGGAGAAAGGGACTTACTATCTACAGTCATGTTTTAATATTTTTACAATGAAAATATAACTTTTATATTCTAAACATAATGAGAATAATAAATATATACTGAAAAGAAAAAAAAGAGAATAGACAGTAGCATTTGAGAAGTCTGTTTGGAGAGCGATGTCAAGGAAGATGCCAGAGTATGAAGCACCAGTAATCCATCTCTCCAACTGGACATTTGTACTGGCAGAAATTGCCTAAAGTTACCATTTGGAACTCAGCTTCCAAGGGAGAGCTTGACTGGTAAATATGCAGTTTGATCGATTTTAGCCATCACCATGGTAGTGGCTATCAACCCCTCATCCCCAGCCAGAGGGAAGCAGCATTGGGATGGCAAGCTGTACTTCTAGAGTAGCTTCCTGGAGCAAGTACAGAGAATGAAAATATGTTCCACATCATTAGCCATCAGGAAAATGAAAATCAAAACCACAATGAAATACCACTTTACCCCCCCCCTTAATGGCTATAATAAAAAAATTAAAAACAAATGTAGGTGAAAATATGAAGAAATTACAGGCCGGGCGCGGTGGCTCATGCCTGTAATCCTAGCACTCTGGGAGGCTGAGGCGGGAGGATCGTTTGAGCTCAGGAGTTCGAGACCAGCCTGAGCAAGAGGGAGACCCTGTCTCTACTAAAAAAAAAAAAAAAAAAATACAAAGAAATTAGCTGGAAAACTAAAAATATATAGGAAAAATTAGCCGGGCATGGTGGCTCAAGCCTATAGTCCCAGCTACTAGGGAGGCTGAGGCGGAAGGATCGCTTGAGCCCAGGAGTTTGAGGTTGCTGTGAGCTAGGCTGATGCCACAGCACTCTAATCCGGGTAACAGAGCAAGACTCTGTCTCAAAAAAAAAAAAATTACAATCATTATGCATTGCTAGTTGGAATGTAAAATGATACAACATTGTGAAAAACAGTTTGGCAGTTTTTCAAAAGGTTAAACATAGAGCTATCATGTGCCCCTACAATTCTACTCCTAGATATATACTCAAAAAAATCGAAGGCGGGTATTTGAACAGATATTTGCACAATAGTGTTAATTATTCACAATATTCAAAAGACAGAAATAATCTAAGTGTCTCTCAATAAATAGTTGAACAAAATGTTATATATGTAATGGAATATTACTCAGCCATAAAAAGGAATAATATTTTAATATATGCTACAACATATATGGATCCTGAAAACATTATGCTTAGTGAAATAAGTGAGACATAGAAGGACAATGTTCTGTCATTCTACTCATATGAGGTACCTAGAATAAGCAAATTAACAGGAACAGAAAGTAGAATAGAAGTTCTTGGGGACTGGGGGGAGGGGGGAAAAGGTTATTTTTTAATGGGTACAGAGTTTTTGCTGGGAATGATGAAAAAGTCGGGGGTATAGATAATGTTTATACAACGCTATGAATGTATTTAAAGCCACTGAATTATAAACTTATGAACAATTGTAATAATATTATATATTTAATATATTTTATCACAATTAAAAAAACAAGTTTGGGTTTGAATTTTGGCTTCACCACTAACTATATGACTTTGAACAAGTCATTCAATCTTTTAGCACCTCTTACAAAAGTATTGAGGTGGTTAAGTTCTGTAAACTTCAATTTCCTCATCTATAAAATGGGAATGTTGACAGCATCTATCCCTGAGTGCATAATTGTGAAAATTAAATGGGCTGTATTTAAGGAACTTAGTATAATATCTGGAACGAATAAGTTCTCAATAAAAGTTAGGTATTACTATTGTGAAGGAATGTTCTTACTATAAGAAATAATACATTCATTAATTACAAGGATCAGCAAACGAATGTTGTCTCAGCATGGATCCTTCTATGAAATACTACATAGCAGATATCAGTAAAGTTTTTCTGTAAAGAGCCAGATACAAGTAAATATTTTAGGTTTTGAAGGCCATAAGGTCTCTGTTGCAACTAATTGACTCTACTGTTGCAGCATGAAATTAGCCATAGATAATACAGAAATGAATGGTTGTGACTGTGTTCCAATAAAACTTTATTCACAAAAACAGGTGATGCCCAGAATTGGCTCACAGACTGTAGTTTGTCGACTTGATGCTAGACACTTGGCTTGCATACATAACATGTTTAAATAAATTCAGATATACTTTTGTTTCCTTCTGAATGGATTGTTTTGAAGAATGTTGAACCTCTACCTCCCTTAAAACTAATGGTTAAATTTCACTAGGAAATTTGCTGATTGCTTTTTCCTTGCTAAACACATTACCTAATGCTCCACCAGATATGCCCAAAAGGTCAGAAGAGAATTTTATTTTGAAACCTACATTTACATCCTTTGGTTATGTTTTGCCTGGGTCTGCCTATCTATGAAAGTAGTATTTACTTTCTTCTTCCATTGCACTGCCATGAAAATTATCTGCAAAATGCTTGGAAAATATAAGGGTTAAGTATCATTACATAGTTCTGCATTCAGGACCCTTTACTAATTAGACATTTTTCCTCAGTACATAATTAGGTTAAATACAATACATTTAATCTGATTTAGTTATTATCTTTATTATATCAGTTCATTCTTATTTAAAATGGTCATAAGAAACAAAACAAAAATTTGGATTCCTCTACGGTTATAAACACACTCAATTAAGGGCTTGGCTTTGGCCCACAAGTAGCAAAAGTCACCACCAAAATGTAGGGCTTCAAAGGAGAAGTGACTTTCTACAGTTTTACTAAAGGACTCCCCTCAGGAATTCCCCTGCAAACCAGGTCTAAAATACACTACTTCATTCAGCACATCCTACTCAGATGCTCTGCACTATATTTTTAAACACAAAATGCTTCATGGGCCTGACCTAATTGAAGTACAATCAGAATCCCCATGGTATTTCTCAGAAATCCAGATCACACCAAAAGCTACTTCACCTGCCATTTCTCGTTAAGGGGAAAACAGACAAGCTGTACTGCTCACATTGCAGAGGAAAGACAGCCTCTCCCAGAACTTTGTCCTTCTTTTCTCCAAAACCTTTTGGCATTTGTGACTATAGTCTGACATAAAGATCAAGCCCCATTACAATAAACTGGGGAGCTGTCCAGAGATTGTGTGTTGATCTGTTGCACAGTAAGCTGTTGTTATTAATAGATAAAAAATCAGACATGAAAACAACTCAGCTGGGAGTTTGTTTGCTTTATTTTAAAAAGGATCAATCACAAGATTTGTATAATAACTTCACAAGCACAGGTTAACAATACATTTGAGAAAAAATTGGTATTTACCAGTTAATTTTTCAGAAACATTTTTACTGTGTCAATCAAAATGTATGTGAAATTGAGATACATCATACATTGTACTAAAAAGTAGGACATTGGCTAGGACCGGAGAGATTCTGGGTATTCTCATGGTATTTCTCACAGCAGGCCATGACTTCTTAGTGAAATCACTTTAATTTCTGTTTGAAATGTCCCTGAAATTATGTTTAAGTAGTTGTTGAACCTTTAGAAAATAGAACCTCCAAGCCTACACAGAGAAATTCTGTCACACCTGTGTAGGGATTAGCTCTTGTCTTCTAACAGAACACAGTGATTAAAAAAATTTTAATGTGTATGTGTGTTTCCTGTTCCTCCTATTAGATTATCATGCCCCCAACAACAATCTCGACTCCTGTGTCTTTTAGGCAACAATCACCACTCAATGAACAGTCTCTATTAAAAAACTGTATTGTGGAAGACAGTCAAGTGGGGAACAATAACCCCCACACTTAGGTGGTTCTTAACAGCAAAATGGAGTTAGTCCTAAGACTTAGCGTGATCCTCAAGTAGTAAAGAGGACAGAGCAAGGACAAAAGCTTTTGATTTCAGACCCTGGGTTCTATTTCCTTGCTGTGTGGTCTTGGAAAATTTGTTTAAGCTCTCTGAATGTCAGACCTGAATGTCAGATTCCTTATGTACATAATTAGGATAATATATATTAATATCGGCTGCCTCCCAGGGTAGTTATAAGGTAAGCACTGACCCAGGTGGGTCCCAATACACAGTAATTATTATTATTCAAATGTTTTGGAAATATTTTCAACCAAAAGAGAGCAAAAAAAGAATTTACAAGTCCTGAAAAATCCCACTAATCAGAATCTTTCACACTTTCCTTCTTCCCACACCCCAGTATTTAGGTTAATAGAGATTTCCTTATCACAGGTAAAGAAAAGAATGAAAGTAGTTCAGAAGTAGCTGGCCTCTCTCAAGTGACTCATGTAAAAAATGGAATACCATTTCTAGGAGCTGTTATAACCAAACCTCCCCTATTGTCCAATCCTCAATTTGCAACCAGTGATAAAAATACTGTCATTTCTCCATTAAGGCAGACTTCTGTGGATTCTTTGGGTTATTTCTCATGTATTCAGGAGAGGCTGAACCAATCAGATGTTAGTTGGGCTCCAGTCTTCTTCCCTGACCTACTCCTGGCTCCCTTAGCCCCCAGACTAGAAAGTGGGCAGGGAAACAAAAGGTGTGAATTCCAAATAGGAAAACGTGGACTTTTACTGAATAGCTCCAAGTAAAGTCTTATAGCTAGGTTGAACCCTCAATAAAATGGAGCCTGCTCTGAGAGATTAATTTCTCTTTATTATCCGTGCCTCATTAGTATGGTTAGTCAAAAAATAATGACAGCTCTTCCTCCTAACATAAGTGAGGAGAAATATAACATTTAGCCATGCTTATGAGATAAGAAAATAACAGAAAAGTGAGGGGAGGAAAGGGTGAGTTGGCTCCTAATAAAATATAATCTGCAGTATGTTGAAGAGTTCCCAACCAAGAAACTGTTATATACTTCTAAGAGTGATTTCTTAAATTGTTTAAAAATCTCACTAGCTTCCAATCTGACATACAGGATACCATCTCTTCCCAAGCATTTCATCAAAGTGTTCCTCTATCTGCCAAGGGATAGTGAAATTTGACAAATTTTAAATTGAGAGAATATTTGGTACCACCAGGAGACAGCAGATAAAATAGCATCTTTAACCTCAACTATCTCAGCATTATCTTGAAGAACATATTTCAAGAGCTCTTACTGGAGTTTGCTCTCCTCATAGAAACAAGAGTTCTTTCTTTAATAAAACTATGCTATCCAAGTCAGTGATAAAACCTTTTACCCGAGTTGAGATCAAAATAGGAAAATACCTAGAAGTGATTATAGACTACACCAAGGTCCACCCTGTGGTTTTTAAAAGTTCAAAGTTTGTTTCATTTTCAATTTTAAAAGAATATGTCACTTTATAATCTGGTCTCCATTTTTTAGTAACTGCTTAGGAAAAATGCTGGATCCTAGGAAGCTTGTTCAGCCAGCCAAGAGAATAAGATAGATGTTCTTTTCTCTCCTGATAGGGGGATGGGGGATTTTAGTGTTCTGACAGGCCTAAAGATTAAATCTACGGAGTTTTCCTGGTTAAATCAGAAGGCAAAGTAAAACATACAAGAGGACAACCTGAAAGGAGAGCATTAAGTCACTGACCATAGAAATGATGGCCAGTTAGAGGTTTTCTGAGGAGTAGGAATTCAAAGGTCAAATAAGACATAAGACAGACCTGAGTCCTTAAAAGCAATCAACAAGTAGTGTCTACAGAACAGACCACTTTCCTGTAGATCAGGTTTTAAAGATTTGAAAACACACAGTTAATAATAGAAACGGTATCTATGAAGACTGCCTTGATAACCATCTCTCAAAAAGTCTTATTTCCCCAAGTATATTGTATTCATAACAAAACACTCAGAAGTCATTTTGCTTCTTTAAATAAAAATCTTTTTTCTCTTCTATTTCGAAATACACAATAGTTGATCATTACACATTATATAAAGGTATCACAAATCACATGTACCCCAAAATACATACATTATGTATTAATTTTAAATATTAAGAAAAAATAACTTCATAAAAATCCTCCCTCACAAGGAGCCAAAATATGCTTTCCCTATGACTTTTTTTTTTTTTTTTTTTTTTGAGACAGAGTCTTGCCTTGTTGCCCGGGCTAGAGTGCCGTGGCGTCCGCCTTGCTCACAGCAACCTCAAACTCCTGGGCTCAAGCAATCCTCCTGCCTCAGCCTCCCGAGTAGCTGGGACCACAGGCATGCGCCACCATGCCCGGCTAATTTATTTATATATATATATATATATACACACACATATATATACATATATATTTTTTTAGTTGTCCAGATCATTTCTTTTCACTTTTTAGTAGAGATGGGGGTCTCACTCTTGCTCGGGTTGGTCTTGAACTCCTGACCTTGAGCAATCCACCCGCCTCGGCCTCCCAGAGTGCTAGGATTACGGGCGTGAGCCACCGAGCCTGGCCTCTCCCTGTGACTTTTATATAGTGACTCTAGCTCAGCCCTTCAGTCCAAAGAGAGCAAGCCTAATCCCACTTCCTCATCACAATCATTTGATGCTCAAATATTTGAAGACAATTATCTTATCTCCTTAAGTCTTCTCTCTGTAGGTGAAACAACCTTGCTTCTTTCAACCATCTTTTTTCATATGACATGCTTTTTAGAGATGATTTTGTTCCATAAGGAGTTCTGAAAAAATTAAGTTTCATGTTATTTAAGAGTTTCTTGTGTTAATAGAGTACTTCAAAAAAAAAAAAAGACGTATGTAGGCATTTTGATTTCTGCCTCAAGTCTTATAATTCACATGACTTATAACTCTCTTCTACCATCTGGTGGCAAGGCAGCGCTTGAAAATTACAGGATTGGTTACTAAAGAGTAAATGAAATGTTGAAACAATAAAAATTACAATCTCAGGGTGACACCTTTCTAACATCACTCAGCCTTCTCACAACAAGTCAGTGCCTGCAATTTCCAATATTAAAGATCAGTGGTTTTTAAACTTACAAAAAATCCAGAACAAACTTTTCTTCAGGTAGAGCCAATATAGCATGGTCATTAAGAGTACAACCTGAGCTCAAATCCCAGTTCTACGAGTTACCAGTTATGTAGTCTTGAACAAGTTACTTAACCTCTCTGTGCTTTAGCTTAAAATGAGGATAAAAACATCTACTCCACAGGTTGTCTTGAGGATTAAATGAGAAAATATGAAGTGTTGAGAACAATGTCTGGCACAAAGTTCTATGTAAGTGTTTGCTATTATTTTAATTCCAACAAAAAATTTTGCCAGGAAGCTAAATGTATGCATAAAAGAGATAAAAGTGACCCTGCTCTATTTGAAAAAAAACATGCTATAGTCCTAACTACACCACAACCCAATCCACCCCTTATTTCCTTCAGGCTCAGAGAAGCACAATTTGAAATCTGCACTAACTGATTTCACCTATTGGGGTTAAAGAATGGTGTCATAAGAAACTCTAGTGAAGAGTAAATTACTACTAATACTGCAGAATGAGTTAATTTATCTTGGAAGGATCACTCACTTTGGAAGGTACAGAGCAGGGCCCTCTGAAAAGAAGACACTGAACAAGGAATATATGTGTATGTATATATATATGTGTGTGTGTGTGTGTCTGTGTGTCTGTGTGTGTGTACATACACATATATATATATATATATGAAAGGAAGAATACATCCAGAACATAGTCAACCAGCCGGATAGAACAGGTGTGGGGAGAAGCATTCTAGGGAAAGAAGGCTACAGCTGACAATGATAGCTAACAATCATTTAGGGCTTACAATGTGTTAAGCAAAAGTACTTTATAAGAGGTTAACTTGTCAAGCGTCCCAACAAACCTATGGGGTAGAGGCTGTTATCATCCTTTATCATCTCCGTTTTACAGATGTGGATAATAGGCACAGAGAAGTTAAATAACTTGCCCAAAAATTATATAGCCAGTAAATTCCTGAGCTCAAATTCAAACCCAGACACTACTAGTCACATACAAACACAATATCAGTGAATATGCTGAAGAAGAGCAAGGAAAGAGGAGACACAAATCACTAAGAACACAACTCTGCTCAGTACCACCCTGACCTTGTGTAACAAAGTCATCATAAGAGTGTGAATTTTGGAACCAGGCAGATCTATGTTCAAATTCTTGATGCATCCCTTACAAACTGTGGCTGCGTGACCTTGAGCAAGACACTGAATATCTCTGAGCTTTGTTATTCAATGTTGTCTTGAGGTGTAGACATCATGTGTACAAATCACCTAGCACCCTTGTACACAGTAAGCTTTCAGCAACAATATTATTGTTGATACTGTTTATATTTTCATAATGTAGTATCCATTACCTATTTCCCACCCCAGTTTAAAAATTAACATCATTCCCATAGCACAGAAAAGGACACAGGTACACTAAGTAATTTACACAGAACTGACAGCAAATCAGCCCAGGGCAGGAACCCAAATCCAAAATTTCCCAGCGTCCAGGCCAATCATTTGCAACTTTCAGCCATCTCTGCCAAATTCTTAACTTGTTCCTCTTCTGAAGTCTGTCTTTCTCACCAAAAGAAGAAAGTAAGCACTTGTAACCAATGTCAGATGAAGATTAGACAGATTTCCTGCATGACAGGATGACCCTCTTGCATTTTCTGGGGGAGATTGTTTCCTGCCAACCAACTGGCAGGGAAAAAACGGTGACACCAAGCCACGTACATGCAAGTATCGGTGGGTGGAGAAATGTCAGAAACAAAGAAAACTCTTTAAAATATTAAATGCAAACTCATTTACTGGTGGCCTCAGATAAGATGGAAGAGTTTACCATCGACAGGGACTGTGACAGTGATGAATGAAACCATTCTGGAACTGTGAAGGAAAGTGGCCGCTGAGAAGGGGGGCAGGCATCTGAGGGGAGCGGGAGGATGCTGTGGGCGGGGGAACAGGAAGAGAATGAGAACTAGTTATGTGTGGGCTGAGGCATTTTCAGTGGCAGAACAAAAAATATAGAAATAATGTTGCTGCTAGTACTTAAAAAGCCCAAGCAGGCATCAATTCCCACCCACCCCTAGTCCCCCACACTCTAAAATCAGGAAAGCTATGGCTTCAAAGGAAGAATGAGGGGGAGGGGATAAATGGGTAAAATGCATTTTGACAAATGAAATTAAACAGGGTCAGTTATCAAATTCTAAAAGGAAGAAAAGGATCCCACGGCAGGGCCAGTATAATAGATGATGTAATCAGTTAATGCACAAACAAGTATTTCTCAACACTTAAGAGGGACTATTATCGAAGGATTAGAGAAGTTTGAAAGTCATTGTTCCGAGTTCTTTTCACTTCCCAGTTAAAAGATGACATGCTGCCAGAAATAAAGCAAGCCTGAGTCATAGTTGAAATTGAAAGAAAGTGTTGAAATGAAGGGTGAGTTATGGAAATGGGTTTGTTTCTCATAAATGAAAATAAAAAATTTTGGCTTACTGCAGTTCTCTGAAAGCTATTAGGAAGAGAGAACTATGAACACTTCATTTTTAAGTACTTGACTATGTTAGTGAATATAAGCATGTGTTTTAGGTTCGCTTTCCCCTTTATCCCTCAACATTAACTCTCCAGGTGAATTCTCTGTAAAGTGGTCAAAGAGGGCCACACTTTCAGAAAAACTATTCCTATCAAAAATGTACCTGATAATGTAAGCCTCTCAATAGCAATAAGCAAGAAGGAATGTAGAGAATAAAAATATAGATATTGCAGATGTGATTCTACATCCTCCTCACCACCACCCCCAACCTCCAGCTGTCTTATTCCATGAGATCCAGAAAAACTGAGTTATAAAAATTGTTTTCCCCCTCAAAAAATAAAAAAAAATGTATACACATACATAAATACATACATACTCAAAAAGTACAGAATATCAAGCTGATATTGAAAAGTTGGCCCAGGTTTAACTCAAAACTCACAAAGTTCATATAGGTTCAAAGTTCAGAAGAAAAATGTACCCTCTCATCCCAGCCAGGCTAGCTGTCTTGGCCTGTGCAGTGACCTCAGGGCTATCAATCTAGTAGCAAAAATAATTAAAGAAAAATATAGGTCTAAGTCTGCAAGACCCAATGCATCACATCTTAAATAGCAGAAGCCATGGATCCATTTCAACCTCCCCTGAGGTTAGAGAAAGCAGCTCAGTACTTAACCCACACTGCCTAGGATACCCAAATAATCCTCCTAAAGCACAGCTGTGAACAAGGCACTGACAACCCACTGTCTACTCTGCAAAATGCCTACCTCTCAATCTGACATTCAAATACCTCCATCTGACCCCCAAATAATATGTAGAACCTTGTCTACTATTATCTCCACACCCTATACTCCTATAACATCAGGCTATTCCCATTGTACAGACCTGTCCTGGACTTTTCCACCTCTCTGGCATTCAACACATTTGTCTCTCCACCTAGTACCCACAATTCCTCCCCCTTCTCCCACCTTCAAATGCCTCCATGAAGACTTTCCCAGCCCCTAGTCCAGGGTAATCTCCCTCTCACTAATGCTTCCACCAAGCACTCTCTTAGCACTTAGTACATACTGCCTGCTTTACACATGGTCCTGTATATCTCTCGTCTCTATTAAATTCTAAACCTCTTGAAGGTAGGTGCCCTGTCTTATCCTCCACATCACCTGATAGAGCAACTTACTAGATTAGCGAATTCTTGTATACTGGCAAAGAAAGTGTTAAACACAGACTGCTATGATAACTGACAGATGGTTTGAGAAAACCCTTTCCATCAGAACTGGCATTTCTCCAATAAAGACAGACTGGATCTTGCTACTTAAAGCACATTTTCCTCTGGATACTTTAAGATGTGATTCCTTCATTTTTTTTCATTTTTCAATAAGAATCATTTGAAATTTCTGAGAAATGATAGTGTGACAAAAACAGCCAAGTTTGATGGTCTAAGCTGTTCTCTATCTATCCTTCACTTCCTTTGCACTAACTTTTATTTAAGCCTTAGACTTAAAATAGCACTCTGGAATTTGAGGTACAAGACAACCAATCTCGGCTGAACTGTGTCAAAGTGTTGCCCTTCACTCTAGTTTAGGTATAATACAAAAAGAGAAACCTTCCCCTCATCAACCAGGAGAATTAGCCATGAAATTCCCCACCCCCTAAGCCTCTCCCATGTTATAAAACCCTCTCCAGCCAAGTTGGAGACAGTCTCTCTCCTCAAGGAGTAAACACTTCACCTAGAGCCCCAGTATCAACACACTCACATTTTGTTTTCCCAAGAGACAAATTAACTGAATGTTAATAGATCACTATGGTGTATCAGTGGTCACTGCATTCCGAGTTGACCCTAATTAAGCACAGGCTTAACAGACATCTGCCTACACCATGTGGTACAAGAGCCAAGGAAAATATGTCTGTCACCCTGCTTCAGTACCTGAAATTTCCATCATTCCCTAAAGGTAAGGCATTAAGGATATCTATTTCAAATGCAAACATTTCATAGAGCCAGGAGTTTAATGAATAATTGCATGGACAACTTTTCACAAATATGTAAGCTATTGAGAAGGCAGACATCTGCTGAACAGGAGGAAAGCTCAAACCTATGCTTTTTTGACAGGCACTTCAGATCACTGCCTTTGCCCTCTCTGTACCACTTGCCACCATTTGAAATATTTCAAGTGCCTTTAGCTCCATCTTCAAGGAGCTCTCGGTCTAGTGGGAAAGAAAGATACATAAATAGATAATTTCAATACGATGGGGTATGTGACAGAGATAGAAGTACCACGGAGTTCAGAGGACGAAGGAGTTTGGAGAAGGCTTCTCAGAGGAGGTGCCATCTGACCGCATCTTGAAGTTTGAACAGAAATTAGCAAAGAAAAGTGGAAATACTGTCCCAGGCAGAGTGATTTGCATGAGCAAGGACATGGGGCAGCCTTTTGTATGCCTAAGTACTTAGTAGAGCAGAAGGGTTACTGAAGAAAAGAAAAATCTGTAAGCCATTCAATATTACTGTAGCATCAAGTATGAGGCAGAAAATAGGAAAAAGGGATCATGGTAAGAGACAGATCCTGCAGGGCCTTGTACATCATGATAGGGAGCTTGGACTTAATGCTTAGGTCAATAGGGACCATTGAAGGGTTTTCAAAAGGTGAATGCATTGTAGAGGGGAAGGGCATGCCTCTAATCCTCGCTTGGGTGAGGCAAAGTCATAAAATGTAACCAAAATGTTTGTACCCTCATAATATCCTGAAATAAAAATAAAAAAAAATAAATGAAAGAAGCCAGACCAAAAAAAAGGTGAATGAGACAATCAGATTTATGTTTAGGAAAATCAATGGTGGCTGTGTGCAGAAGGATTAGAGAGAGACAGAACTAGAAGTAGGGAACACAATTAAAAGGCTGACTTAATAAACCCAGATACCATCCTCTTTGCCTTTCTCCCTATCCTCTCTCCCCTCTCACACTCTCCCTTCTTCCTTTCCTCTCTTCTGCCTTCTTCCAGTTAGTGCCTCAGGCCTGCCCTTAGTCCCTGGTGGAACTGCAGATGGCTCTCCAGGTTAGCAAGAAAAGTTTCCAAGGCTGGGTCTTTTTCTTCATGGAAGAAATCCAACCAACTTGACACCTGGACGCCATCCACAATGACAGCTACAGGGAGGGTTACAGAGAGAATGGCAAAATTACCCTCTTGCAAGGAGGTTGCTTTGACCTGAAAAATCTCCTAAAGACCCTTCTTGGATGCCTGCTCTATTCGGCATGGCAAAAATAACCTCTGTTCAAATAACTTCTGCTATTTAGCTAATGCGATAAAAAAATAGTTTAGAACTGAGGCAAATCCATGCACTGTGTTTATTATCACAAAAGCTGTACTTTGATTTCCTCCTCTATTTTGTTTCTTCTTAACAATTGCTTATTGTCTCCCTTTTTGCTCCAGCAGACTGGCTGCAAGCAGCTATTTAACTTGGGCACTTTTCCATAATTGATTTTTCACCTTAGATATCATCTTTAACTGCAAAATACCTGAGAAAAATAGCCAGGCTGAAGGTTATCACCTTCAGTCTTAGTGATACCACCACCCAATGGTGATCAAAAGGAGAATCTTAAAGTGTAGCCGACCTTGGTCCCAGCTCAGTCCACGTAGAGACATTGCCAGCTCACACTCAATAAGAGATTCCAATGTCTGTCCGTGAAGCTGAGCAAACTTAATATAGTGCTTCCCTCAAATAAAATGAGCCATGGGCATAGGGTCACTCAAGGCAGGGAAGCTTCAGGTTATATGATAGCATTCTTTCAACTTTATTGATCCTTACAAATGGAATCTGTTATATTGGACACATTGGGCATGTCTTACCAGATTGGTATAGCAGATTGTATACCAGCTGCAAAAGCTAGGAAAGAGAGTGGTTACTTGGACTCCTGTGGAGACCAAAAAGCCAACACGAAACCATCTCTGGACAAGTTAGTGAATCCCAGAGCCCTGTCTTTACTCCCACGAACAATTAATCAGCATTTCCTGGGTGCTCAGCATTGTGCTAGGCAAGAGCCCACCTGGGCCCTCAGGCAATCACAATCTAGCTGATCTGTGATAACAGCCATCTGTACTAAAAGAACTAGAACCCAATTGCCAACCAACTCACAAGTGTCAAGCAATGTGACATCAAAGCAGGAAACATGATATGAGGTTCAAGAAAAGGCCTTGAAATGTGTGATGTATTAGGGGAGATTGGCAAGGTATGGGAGAGGAGAAAAATAACTTTTTAAAAAACCACCATTTATTGAATGCTTCCTATGTTTCAGGCCCTATGCCAAGCATGGATTAACTCATTTAATCTTCACAACATTCCTATGAAGCAAGTATCAGTAATATCCCCATTTTCACAGATGAGGATCGGGGGATACGAGTGCTTAAATTACTTGCCCAAGCTCACATAAGCTGATATGTAGCAGGGCCAGAAGTCAAACCCAAGTCTGCCTGACTATGGAGCTCATGCTCTCAACTACTTTCTTTCCTCCAAAATGATCCTATGCCCTGGAGCAAGATGACTGAAGTGAATGGAAAGACCAAGTTGTAAAAGAGTGATGGAAGAGGATTCACACACCCAGATCTCTCTCTCTTCACTGGTATCAAGGGTTAGTGCAAACAGACTCTAAAAACTCATGAACACCCTATTTCTTCTCTGAGCACACAGGCTCCCCTAATTGCCCAGAATGGAAAGCCAGGAAATCTCTCCTTCAGTTTTGGTAAAGTTATCACAAGTTTCAGACAACATAAAAAGAAAAGCAAATTTAAGAATTTTTAGTTCAAGTGACAATTCTGTTTCTATGGAAACATGTAAGGGCAAACTGTAGGAACTACAGCATAGGCAGGCTTCACCTCCACACTATGAGCTGCAAAACTCTTTTTCCTTTCAAATAAAGGATCCCTATGTAAACAAGCCATTATGGCTTGGTGGCCCTGTACTGTTGAAAAAGAAGAGATTTAACAATAATGGAATTTAAGAACAGCTTGAATTCAACAGAGTTGCAGGCCCTTTGAATTATTTTAGTTAACTCAGGCCTCTCCTTTGATGTATCAAGTTTCTTTGGTGTGTTAATATTAGCCTCCTCAATCTCCAGCTACAAGCTACCATGAGATGTGATTATTTGGTGGAAAATAAGGGGCTAAATGTGCTTGAACTGAGTCATCTGCAACCTTCTTACGAAAAAGCCAAACCTCAATTAACCAGAACCCAAGGGAGTCCTCAACTAACTGAATCTGCTTTTTCCAGAGAAAGTGCCCAATGATAAGAAAAAACATATCACACCGAAATTTAGTACAGGATGTGTGTATGGTGGGGGGGCGGTAGGTAATGTGTATAGCTGTGTGACTTTTGGCAACTTCTTTATACTCTGTTCCTCAATTTCCTCATCCATATAATGCTTATTAGCAAAGTTAAATAACTGATGTAGGGAGCTTCACACAATACCTGGAAGCTAGTAGCAATAAATCTTAGCATGTATTTATACTCTTAGTCTATAAGATCTCCCAAAACGATCTTCAGGGGATGTTTTGGTGTCAGTCCCTCCCCTCACCTCAATCCCTCACTTTCTCCATCCCATTTCCAAGAGAATAGAGTGATCCCTTAGTCTGAACAATGTTCCAAATACCTAACAAGGCCTTTCCTCATCACTAAAGATTCTGTTACATTACTTCCTGAAGCACCAAAGCAAGCCAAAACATTTCTAAATATTGACCAAACATTTTGCACCAGCTGACAGTACTTCCACACACCAACCCAGTCTCTATGACAGTGTGTTTTTCTTAGGCTCAATGCAGAAACTGACTAGGTCTATGAGTTCTCTAAGTACAGCATCACGTGCAATTAGGTGATTAATTGGGCACCACTTCCTGATGATGATGATGATTATTATTATCCCCACTACCAGCCTGAGGCAAAATTATTCAACAGGAGAGTTGTTTTCTAGTCTCAAACACCCATTCGACACTTTTCTTTCCTGGTATTTTCCCTCCTTCTTTCAGGTGGCCAGGGCCCAGAACCTTCTCTCACACCCATTCACACTGAAGTATAGAGG
Source organism: Indri indri (assembly GCA_004363605.1). NCBI lineage: Eukaryota > Metazoa > Chordata > Mammalia > Primates > Indriidae > Indri > Indri indri. The sequence continues at coordinate 90,598 of RJWJ010001121.1, forward strand.
ACCAATGACAGTTAAAAGTAGATTTAAAGAAAGAGATGGGATAGAGAGTTTTCAGGTGAGTTTTCAACATCGCTAAAAGTGTTGCAGGAGAGATGTAAGAAGACCTCCAAGAACCCCCAATATCATACTACTTAAAGCTCCTCCAAAGTAAAGGGAAGTAGGCTCACAAACCCCATTGTTCCAGTGGGAAAACTGAGGCATAGAGCTACATAGAATGCTCAGAATTTCTCAGGGATTCATTACTACCAAGAAGATCTAGAACAAAACTAAACCAATATGTAGATGGTGGCACTTGTTTACCTGATCTCATATAAGGAATACCAAAGAATCTAGTCCAGTGGTCCTCAAGGGCAATTTCAAATGATAAGTTATACAAATGATATGTTAAGTTATTTAGAGCCATGAAAACCGTAGCTCGTATTTTCCTATATGTTCCCAAACAGAGAAAATAGTCTTGGCAAGATGCACTAGATAGCTACATTTTGATTTGAAAGGCTGGAAGAGAAGGTGTCTTAGTCCACGCTGCTATAACAAAATACCACAGACTGGGTAATTTACAAAGAACAGAAATTTATTTCTCACATTTCAGGAACCTGCAAAGTCCAATATCAAGGCACTGGCAGGTTTGGTGTCTCATTACAGGCCCTATCTCTCCTTCCACAATGGTGCCTTGTTGCTGTGTCCTCCAGAGGAGACAAACAGTGTCCTGATGTGGTAGAAAGGATGGTAGAGCAAAGAAGTGCCTAAGCTAGTTCCCTTCATCCCTTTTAGAAGGCACTAATCTATTCATGAGGGCAGAACCCTCATGACTTAGTCACTTCCCGAAAGGCCTCGCCTCTTAATAGTATCACAATGGGGATTAAATTTCAACACATGAATTTTGAGGGACATTCAGACCATATCAGAAGGGAAATCAGAAATGATATAAAGCTGAGACCACACCTTTTTCCTTCCTTTGTGCCTAGCAAGCAATGGGAAAAACAGGGCAAGAAAACAACAAAAGAGGACTACTTCACAGTTTGCTTCAGACCAACCCTGTCCTAGTCTCAGGTCTTCTTCTCAAATTAATGGTTTGCCCACATGCTTTCATTCTTTACAAATCCACTTAATGCAGTTAAAAAACTCCAGCTGAGTTTCCATCAGCACTCTGTGAAAAGAAGATACCAAGTGAAAGTGAAACTGTGCACGTCTGGCCCCATGAAGGGTGAAATATTTAGATAACATATTGGACATTTCGAATGCCTTCCATTTTCTGCTGAGGCAGCTGACTTGTTGGGAACATGTTCTTTGAGAAGCAAAAAGTTAAGCGTTCTATTCCAAATCCTCAGTGGGGCAGTGAGCTTGACAGAACGTCAACTAGAGGAAGCCAATTAGCATAGTTTTTACCATGACGACCAGTACATCCTTCTAAGAAATCAGTGGGGTTCATGCACTAAAGGGGGAAAAGGGAGAAATGTCAGAGAATGTGCTGACTTTGAAAGACCGCTTTTTGAAATGAGCCAATATTATTCATTCCCTCAAAATGTCTTGAAATGGAGAATTATTCCTGTCAATAGCATGACATTCGTTTAGTTCATGCATGCATAGTTTCTGGATGGTGAAAAGCATCAGTAAGAGCAGGAATTTGAGAAAGTATCCCAATTATATGTGATGTTTATAAATCAGCAAAATCAGCAGGAGTGGGGGCATTAGGACATAACAAACACATCTCTGCAAATATCACTTCGCTGAGGATATGGAGACATTACTGAAATTTTAATCCATGGATTAAAAGCTATTATCTTCATTCATTCATTCATGAATTACTCACTAGATCTGCTATATAAATTTCCCCATCTCAGATGCTCTTCTCTCCTCTCCCCTATACCAATCCAAAAAAACCTCAAGTTCCTATCCTTTCATGAAGTCTTTTATTCCAACATTATTCCAGGTCTCATGGATCAATCTTTTTTCAGAAAGTCTATTACAGAGTCCATACCACAGAGTATTGGAGTCTATACTATTTTATAATATTAGTGCATTTATACCATTATTTTTCAATGTGACCATAATTTCTTCAAGGGTTATATCCCCCCAAGGTACCACACAATTTTGGGTTAGGGTAGATGCCTAATACAAATCTATATGGTGCTTGATTACTTAAGAGAGTTCATGAACGTTTACCTAATTTAAGGCTGACTGCATAACCTTGAACTTAGTGCCTCATTATTGCACTAGGAAATAAGACTGCTCTTCTATATTCTCTATGAAAAATGAAGGGAGGGGGACACCAGTGAGCAGGAATCTGCTTCCATCGTGGATTTCCTCTTTGCATATTGCTAGGATGATGAAGAAGAAAAGGATGAGTCATCATTTTCAGTCCAGTCTCGGAAGGTATTTATAGCTGATTCTAGAAAATAGTGTTCTCACAACTTTATACCTAACTTCTATCCTTCCTTTATGGCTCAGCTTAGAAATCACTTCCTCCATGATTCTTTCCCTGTTCTTTCATCCAAAAGAACTCCCATACACTTCTAAACTACCAAAGGATTTTATCATTTCTTCTTTCATGACATATCACCTTCTGCCTTATGTTGTAGTTATTTATGTCTTTGTTTTCTCTCCCCTAGCAGACATGCAGTGACATATGGGTACACAATACTAGTAATAGCTAACACTTATTGAGCATGTACTAAGTACTTTATGCACATTATTTTATTTAATCCTCAAAGCAATTCTGTTGAGGTAAATACTATTCACACATCTCAAGTTTACAAATTCTAAACTGAGGCTTTGAAAGATTATCTATCCAGGATCACACAACTAACTAATAAGTGCCATAGGTAGAATTTTTTTTGAGAGCAAATAGTCTTAAACACTATACTATACTGACTCTTAATAAATGGTGAATGAGGAAAGGAATGTAATGTATGAAAAATATGGAACTGTCTTACCTGGTACAGGATTTCCAGACATCTATATGGCTGTAGACTGCGAGTGATCAAGGGCCTGGTGCTATCCATTTGTAAAGAATAATCAAACCCAATATCAAAAAGAAGAGATCAAATTACAGACTTTCAATGTCACCTTCTATTCAGCCAAGAAAAGAGCCCTGCTTTATGTTTTCTGCCTATACTTGATCTGCAAACTATTCAAAGTTCATATCTGAATATTTGGCATAATTGCCAACCAAGAATACATTGGAATTTTGAAACTACCCACACTCTTCAGGATGGGTATCAAGCTTTGAGTAATGTGAGTCCACCAAGCTCAGCTAAAATTGCAATATTTTTCATGAAACTACTGAATCTTCCATCAGTGTTTGACACTAGAGTCAGCATAAGATGAGTCCCGCCTGAATATACGCCACATTCCGTCTGTCAAATAGCAGCATTTTCATTGATGCAATGAAAAGTGGTTAGTGATGTTGGTCAAAGGACACAAAATTTCAGTTAGGAGGAATAAATTCAAGAGATCTATTGTACAAAATGATGACGATAAATAATAATGTATACTCAGAAACTAAGAGTAGATTCTAAGCATTCTCGTGACAAAAATAAGTATTTTAAGTAATACGTATGTTACTTAGCTTGATTTAGCCATCCACGATGTATACATATTTCAAAACATCATGTTGTACACCATAAATATATAACAATTTTGTTTTTCAATTTAGTTAGTGACCAAGAGTAGGCCTACAAATGTGTACTTGGGTATGAGGAAAGTTAATGAAAATGCTTTAAAAAAAACTTAATACTTTAGCCTTTATTTAAAGTTCTCCACAGTGATAGGCTCACAGCTGACCATGCACAATATCCCTCTCAATGGTTAATGTAAATAGGAAAGAATGCACGCACACACAGAGTTACCTGGACCAAAATATTAATAGTGCCAAGGTTGAGAAAACCTGGTATGGAGGCATTCTCCACCTTATGAAAACTCAGTGGAGCAAAATCCCAAGGGACAAATGCCAACAAATAACAGGTAATTATTACCACTTCAAAAAGTTTCCACCAAAGAGTCCTTTTGGGGGATGGACATGCTCGAAGCTCTGATTCAGGTGGGGCAAGGGCAATATACATAACCTAAACATTTGTACCCCCATAATATGCTGAAATAAAAAAGAAAAAAAATACCAGAACACAATACATTTATGGGTGGTTTATAGATTAATTATATATATAATGACAAGCTTCCTTCACTTAATTGAATTGTTTATTAAAATTTGAATACATTTGAAACACATTGATATTATATTTTTACATATATAAAATTTCAATGGAAATTTTATAAATCTAATCTTAGTTAATATATACAAGGCAAACTATGGATAGAAATCTTGTCAATGATTTTATTAACACAAATAATCACTCCCTCATTTCAAAGTTTCGTAGATCTAGGTCTTCTTAAAGAAGTCACCTGTAACTTACAGAGAAATTAACAAGATAAAAACTTAAAGCTTACATGTAATAAATCATTGCTAGTTGAAGATAAAGTCCATCTGAAATGATAACCCAAGTTAAAGCAGAAAAGAGAGGGTTTTGAATCAATATGTACTTCTCAAGAATTAATCAACTTATGGAATATGGTACATCTATAGAGCCAACTTTAATTATCTAAATATCATCTTATTTACTCCAGATTGTTCATTACCTGGATGTTTCAGCCAACATAGTCAATGTTGCTGTGTGTGTGAAACCTGTGACTACAACTGGTCAATAAATGAAGAGAAAAATTATCCAAATTATCCCTCTTTGCACTGTCCAGTTCCTTCACCTCACCTCAATGCTTTCCAAACATATTCACACACAACAGTTATTTGACTGGATTTTTTATACTTTATCCAGTTGTTTTCACTTTGAATAAACAGACTTCTCATTCCTGAAATTTCTACTGCCAGAACCACAACTTGACTTCCTTCTTCAAGATGAACTGCATGTCCTATGTACCTACTATACACTCAGCACTGTATATAAAAGGAAGCTTAAGTCTAGAGGTGAAGACCAACTTTATACACATAAAATAATTAAAGCATAATTTGTGATACTGTATATTCAATTTTTAGATTAGGTAGTTTAGACTGTGTTATATGAGTTCAGATTATAAACCAATTTACTGAGTTAGAGTTCTCAAGGAGGGTTTTATGAGCTGCATCTTGAGGAATGGAGAAGAGTATATAAAGTAGGGTTTGAAATAAAACCACCATGAGTTCAAATCCCAACTCCACTATTTCTTAGCTACCTGACTTGGAGCAAGTTACTTAACCTTTCTGAAATCCAGTGTCCCTATCTGTTTTAAAATAAGGATAAAAATATCTTCCTCACTGGGTTGTTATCAGGATTAATCAAGATAATGAAAGTTAAAGAACATAGCACAATGCCTGTCACATTTTACAGGGTGGCTACAAGTCCCTGTGCATGCCGGTTAAATGTTATCTATATGTTTCCCTCCATTACACAAATTTTACATTTTCTTTATTCTCCTGGAATATTCCTTCTTGTCAGTGGTTGGAAATCATTTAAGCAGTACCTGAGAACTATTTGGGGATCTTCAGCTGTTATTAGACTCCTTATGCATGAGATTGTAAAAAAAAAATTCTCATGGGATCATTCAGATAATTTCTATTTACCATGTATAGGGATTTTTTAGCAATTCTTTAAGTAATCATTAAATATAATCCATTGTTTTATTATCATTAGTGTTTTGTGTTTATTCAGAGAAGAAGATAGGTGGGGGAGAAAGGGGAAGGGAAAGATAATGTGGAGTAGAAAGAAGAGGAAAAGGAGGAAACAGAGAAAAGTGAAGACTTACAGACACAGAAAGGGATAGGAAAGGTAATGCAGACAAAGGGTACAACATAAACAAAGACATAAAGGCAAAAATGAGTAGGCTGAGCATGAGCTGACCAGTCTGATTGGATCACAAAAAAACATGTTGGATGTAATGAGGCATCTTTTGATGCACACAGAGAATAGCAATGATTACATGTTACCAAGTAACTACTACTTTCCTCTTAGAGAATCAAAACTTTGAAATACCACATGGATGCTCCCCTATAATTCCAACTATTTCCCCCTTCTTGGTAGCCCCTTTGAAAACATTTATAATATGCCAGCTAACCCCATTTGTCCACCACCTCCAATCAGCCAAACCTGGCACAATCCAGTTGTGTGAGTTGATCTCGCCATATTTCAGCATTTCCTTTGAATTTCAGATTTTTTTAAAATTAACATAATTACCTTTGTATTTTGGCTTACTTTCCATTCAAATATTCCCAATTATTCCCAAATAGAATAAATTAACCCAAAAGGATTTCAACAGATTTACTGTTGAGACAGAGAGATTGAGAGAGAGAGAGAGGATGAGACGGGGGACGGAGGGATAACAAACCTTACACATGAAGTAATCTAAGTTTTTCTCCTGGGGAATCAAGCAGATAATCCCAAATTAATTAAAATCTTTCCCTCAGCTTAAAATCCTGTGTAAACACTAACACCCTGGCCAGCCTGCATAGAGCCAGTGGTGAACAACAAAGCCACATCCCAGCACAGACTGATGCCTGTCAGCCTTCTATATCCTCTCTGCTTTCAGTGCTTAGTGAGCCACAGACTTCTCAGGGACAGATAGCCTGACTCTAAGTATAGGAGCAGCTTCAGACTTAAAGGGCAACAGAGCTGGTACTCAGCGAATACGTCAGGCAATAAAGTCTCTCTTCAGTACCCGCAACCCCTTCCTAACCCATTTGTGCCCCCCAAATTGCCACCAGTGTGGTACTCTCTCATATGATAAAATGAAAAGTATGGGGACTCTGGAATCAGAATAATATGAGTTTGTTCCATGACTTACTATGTGACCTTAGTCATGCTGCCTAACCTCTCTGAGCCTCAGTTTAGTAATCTGCAGAACAGAGAGAATACCACCTGCCTTCACAGGCATCGTTATGCCAATTAAAAACAAGTTCTTGAAATGCTTAGCACAGGGCTTGGTACAGAGTATGCAAACAATAAATGGTATTACAGCTATGATAGCTATTACTACTACGGTTCAGGACCCCACCCCCACATACACACAGAGCAGGAATGGAAAGGGCTTCATCATTCATTCATTCAGTGGGCATTTATTGAACACCTACTCCATGTTAAACATTGTAAAGACCAACAGGAGTCTAGCAATGAACAAAACAAGGTGTCTACAGTGAAACATACAGTTCGCACTATAAGATGAAAATTATAATCCAATATTGTGATACAGAGCCATAGCCAGAATCTGAGGGTACAGAAAGCATGATCCAATTCCATGATGGTGGAGAAGGTGGGGAAGGGGAATTGGCAAGAGCCAATCAGGCTTATTTGAAGATCAAAACAGCAAGGATTAGCAGGAAGGCTGGGGTTCCTTAAGCAACCAGAGGCCCTCAGGCTCGATCTATACGTACATACTAATTACCAGACTTGCAGAAGTAAAACAAATTAGGGTTCCATTTAGTGACATAAATCCTGTAGTGGGCATATTTGATACTGGGCTGGGTAGGCTAAACCCACAGGTTTAATACCCCTCAGTTCTAGTGAGGATGCATAAAAGCAAGGTATGACAACATGTAAATAAACAAATTAGGTTCAATGGTATAAGGCCTATAAGTATGTACAAAGTGGTGTATGAACACAGGATCAGTCAATCGATAAACATTACTAAGCATCTACTATATACACGTCAGTATATATAGTATTATGCCAGGTACTAAGTAAACCAAAGGAGACACATCTCTGCCTTCATAGAGCTTACAGTATAGTGGGGGAGACACACATCATCTTATGGACAGATAAATAATTACAGACAAGGAAAATTCTATCCACTGGACCTCCCCCCCACCATTGCCACCTAAATTTACCCATTTCTTATATTATAACACATTCCCAGGAAAATCGAAGTGGGTAGGGGAAAGAGTGATAATTTAGAGGGCTACTCCTCTTAGATAACATATGTACATTTTAGGAGTGGCCATCTGGAGACAGTATTTACCCCAAAGGAATGGCTGTGATGGCAGCATTCCAGGCAGTGTGGCACACTAGTGGAAGTTGTATTATTCAGGCTACCTTTCAGCATGCCTCACAGCACAGTGAGGCCATCTGTTCCCGCCCTAATGTTTCTTAAACAGTTAACAGTGGAGAGATCTCAGCCATGCACATCAAGTGGAAAGCAGAATCATGTTTTCTTGCCCTATTCCCTTCACAAAAGGTAGCGGTTTTATTTTGCTGTTCATTCATTCCATCTGTTCATGGATTCATATATTCAAGAAACGATTGGCTTAAAATGCACCAAGCACTGCCAGGCAGCAAAGAAAAAAAAGATATGGTCCCTGATCTCAGGGAGTTCACAACCTATCAGGACGATAGACCATTAAACGCACAGTTATGTGACAGCATGCTAAACACTGAACTGGAATAATGACAGAGTGCTGAAGATACACGTACGTAAAGCACTTGACTGACTCTGGCGGGGAAGGAGAAGCCTGAAAAAGTTTTCCAAAGCAGGAAACATTTGAAGGATTAGTATTATAAGGAGAAATGACATTTCAGGCACAGAGCGCAGTATGGGCAAGGGTATGAATATAAGAGATGACACATTACATATGTATGGGTGGAAAGACCAGACATCCTGGTGCCTAAGACAGTCCCAATTTACTTCTGTTATCCAGGTATAATTATTAATAGTAGCCTGTTTCATTCTCAAAATTGTTCCAGATTGGACAATATGTCATGTAGTCACCCCACGTATATGATGCACTGCAGGTAGTTGGAGAGGCAGTATGATAGAAGTTTGTACAGACTCTAGAGTCATAATGGAGTCCATAAGTCTGAACCAAGATAAGAAAAGACCACTTTGATATTTGATACGCCATTTTTGAATTTCTAGCCACAAAGTGTCAAGTTTCCAATCTATGCATTCTACCTTCCTACCCAAGTCTGGGCCATTAGATTCTATTTATCCTATTTATAGCTATCCTAGGACTAGCTCTGCCATTTACTAACTATAGTATCCTGAGCAACTTGCTTAAATGCTCTGAGCCTCACCTTCCCATCTATAACATAAGGATTCAAACATTCAGCGAATATTTACATAATAATTATACTGTGCCAAATACTATGCTAGGATTACCCTAGACTTGCCTCTTGCTCTCACAGAGGTTATCATCTAATGAGGGGGAACAGATATTAAACAAGTAGGTATAAGAATATTAAGTTTTCCAATTTATTTTATGAGTAGTGTAACTTCTATACCAAAGCTGATAAAGACATCACACATGCATATGTGCCCACATACACACAAAAAAGGTATTGACCCATCTCAGTTATGAATATAGATTTTAAAATGGTAAATATTACTTAATCAAATTTAACAGTATATTAAAAGATTAGGACACCATGTAAGATTAATTCCTCAAATGTCAGATCATTTAATATTAATATTAGCGATCTGCAACCATAACATACCCCACATCAATAAAGCAATGAAAAGTATCTGTATCACCACCTGCTATGATCTAGATATGTCCCCCAAAATTCATACGTTGAAATTTAATCAGTGTGATAGTAGTAAGTGGTGAGGCTTTTACAAGGTGATTATGTAGTAAGAACAAAGCCCTCATGCATGGGATTAGCACCCTTGCAGAAGTTCAAGAAAGCTGCCTTGCTCTTCTGCCACATGAGGACACAGCATTTGGCCTTGCCACCAAGTAAGGACATAGTGAGAAGGTGCCATCTTAGAAGCAGAAAGCAAGCCCTTAGCAGATACCAAATCTGCTGGTGCCTTGATCTTGGACTTCCCAGTCTCCAGGCCTGTGAGAAATAAATTTCTATTATTTATAAATTACTTAGTCTAAGGTATTTTTATAGCAGCCTAAATGGATTAAGACACCATCTTAATGGATATAGAAAGGTACTTACTGAATTCATGTTGTATTCCTCATAAAATCTTAGCCAACTTTAAACAGAAAGATAATCACTTAACACGATAAAGAATATTTTTTGTTTCAAACAAATAGCCAGCATCCCAATTAATAATCAACCTAGACCAGTGGTTCCCTAATAATTAGAAAGATTGTTTTGAGAATTAAAGACAATGTATTTACAGAGCTGGTATGTTGAAAATGGTTAATAATTAGTAACAGCACTATTTGGTATTATTTGTATCATAATTATTGTTACATTACAGGATGAATTATTTTTGGGCCGTGGCTAAAAATACAGGGATGAAGCTAGATCGTGGAGGGCCTTGTGTGCTACACTAAAAAGGTAACATTGTATGCTGCGTATGAAAGAGGAGTTAAAAGAAGAGCAGTTACGTGAGCATGTCTATGTTTAACAGGTTATTCCGACTGCTGTGTGGAGATGCACTGAAGGTGAATAAGAGTAGAATCAGGAAAACCTGTTAGTTGGTCACTACAAAATGAACACAAGGTAAAGAAAAAATGGTGGCTTAAAATGGAGCGGTGGCACTGGAGATTGAGATAAACAGATACATTCAGAATATCTCTAGGAGGCAAAATATCCATCACTGTCACTGGATAGGGCATGGTGAAGGAAGAAAATAAATTGGGAAGTGAAAAGGTAAGCAGATTATTTAGGGCTTGCAGGACATGTTGAGAAGATTTATATTTATTCTAACAGTGGTGGGGAGTCATTAAAAAGATTTAAGTGGGAATTTGATGTGATCAGATTTGTACTTTAGAAAGCTTTTTTGGCTGCTAGGTAGAGAACAGTTTGGAGAGGAACAGAAGTGGAAGACAGATAACCGGTTAGGAAGCTGTTACAATAGTCAAGGAAATGACAGAGACTCTGATTTGTATATTACTAGAGCTGGGTGGTCATTTACAAAAAGAAAAAAATTCTAGGAGGAAAGTAGGCTTCAGAGGGAGGATCATGAGTTTCATTTTGAAGATACTGTATTTGAGACATCCAAAAAAATGTTACATAGGCAGCTATATATATGGGTCACTAGCTCAGTGCAAAGTCCTAGGCTAGAAATACAGATGAGGAAATTAAATCATACTGGCTGCACTAAAGAGGGTAACTTGGAGGGTACAAAGACTAGTGCCAAGGAGATCAGTTTACTTTTTGTTGGCAGAAAAGTGAATGTGTTACAGCCAAATATACACAAAAAATGCTTTAGGGTTTTTAGTTTAATTAATCTTCCTTAGAAAAACACGCGATGTACAGGAAAGCCCAACAGATGATTAGCCATGGAAGTAGATTGTAAAGGAAATTTTAAAAGAAGAACCCCATGGTGGCACTCTACACACACAACCAGTCCCCCGTGGTTCTCGGGTCAAATTATAGTAGTCTTTGCACTTTCCTCTTTAGAAATAAGGCGTGAAATTGGATTGCTGATGCTCTCAGATTGTGAAAAGGCAAAGATGCAGCATGCTAGATTACAAAGCTGGGAAAATAATTGTAAATTTCTATCCCCTCCAGAATAGTGGCCACAGAGCATTTCTAATTGATTAGGATAAAGAACTGAGGTTTTGGAAGAAGGTACTCCCTTCCTCTCTCAAGATTTCCCTTTCCTACCCCGGAGAATTAACATCCCAGTGTCCAGCGAAGCACCAGAATCACAATATGCAGGGAAAAAACATGTGGGCATTGTGTGGCTGTCATGAAAATCATACAGGATAAGAGGTTTCTATTGCTAATAAGAAGCTAAATGAATAAAGATGAGACAGGTCAAATGGTCAAGATCATGGCCCTTGCCTATTAAAACCCATTATGAAACATCAAAAATCAAAACCATTTGATAATAAAGAAAAAACACAGATCACCATAAAAAGAATAGAAAGATTGAAAATAGACCTAAAAAATATGGAAATAGTCTGTGATAAAAGTGACATTTAAAATTGGTGAATGAAAGAGGAATTGCTCAATAAATGAGTTTGCATCAACTGGCTAATCATCTGAAATTTAAGAAAGTCTCCATCCCTACCTCATTCCTTAAATAAAAATAAAATAAATTAGATCGAAATATTTAAAATGTAAAGACTGAAACCATAAAAGTTCTAAAGTAGACATCATCTTCCAGAAAGACAGAACAGACATACTTTTTGCTATTCTTACTGCTAAATACAACTAGAAATCCTGGGCATTATACATAAAACAAACATAATAAGACTCTGAAAGAGAGAAAAAGCCAAACTGGCTAGGGACTTCAGGGCCCAAGGTACAACAAAGTGGTGGGTTCCTTGGGTTTTCTTTATGCCTTAAATATCTCAGACTTGGAGCTGAATAAGCCAGCAACCCAGAAACACCAACGGACACAGACAAAAAGTGCCTACTTTTCCTATCCAAAGGACAAAAAAGTGGCAGCCTAGCAAGACAAAAAAATTTAGACAATAACTGCTCTCTTTCAGACAAACACCACAGGAAAAATGGTGGCCTTACCCCACCCCACACCAGCAAGGCCAAGTGATGAGTCTAGACTTCTATCCTCACCGGGCTATAACAACATGCCCCAACACCTCCGCCATGATGGTAACAGAAGGCCAAGTAGGGACAGTAATGAGCTTACCCCTCCCCCCCCATAGTATCAGCAGAAACCACAGGAGACTGGACTTCCACTCCCATCCAAAAGTAACAAGGAGCCCCACACCTCCCTACCTCAGATGCCAATAGAAGCAGAGTAGAAAACTTGGGCTTCTAATCCCATCTAATAATACCAAGGTGGTACCCTCATTTCCATTACCAGAGCAGTGTCAGAAAAATCCAACTAAAACAGAAGGTTTAAATGAAATCCAAAGTCTCACAGCATAATATCCAGATTTCAAACCAAATGTTCAAATTTCAATAGAAAATCACTCATCACATGAAGAACCAGAAAAATTTCAACTTTAATGGAAAAAGACAATCAATGGACACCAATACCAAGATGACAAAGATATTAGAATTATCTAAAAAGATTTCAAAGTAGCCATCATAAAATGCTTCAAAGAGAAATTACTAACAAAATAAAGTAGAAAGTCTCAGCAAATAGAGGGTATAATGAAAAACTAAATGGAAATTGTAGAACTGAAAAATACAATAAACCAAAATAAAAACCTCAATAGATAGGCTCAATAACAAAATGGAAAAAACAAAGAAAAGAATCTGAAAGATAAAATAAAAGTTACCCAAAGTGAACAATAGAGAAAATTAGATGAGTCAACAACAACAAAAAATGAACTAACCCTCAGGGACCTATGGAACTTAACAAAATATCTAACATTCATGTGATAAGAGTTCTAGGAGGAAAGCAGAAACAGAGTGGGGCTAAAAAGGTACTCAAAGAAATAATGGCCGAAACTTTCAAACTTTGACAAAAGACAAATCTAGAGATTCAAGAAGGTGAACAAACTGAAAACAAGATGAACTCAAAGATATCCACATCAAGATATATCATAGTCAATCTTCTGGAAACTAAAGACATAGAAAAAAATCTTAATAGCTATAAGAGAGATAAGACACCCTACCCACAGAGGAAAACACTATTCAGTAACAGTGGATTCCTCACCAGAAACCAGGAAGGCCAGAAAAGGGCCACATTTTTCAAGTGCTGGGAAAAAAAAGAACTGTCAACCCAGAACTCTATATTCAGTGAAAATAATACTTGAAGGAAAAAGGGGAAATCAATACATTCTCAGATGAAGAAAAACTAAGAGAATTTATCACCAGTAGATGCATCCTAAAAGAATAGCTAGAGGAAGTTCTCTAAACAGAAAAAAAGTGATAAAAGTAGGAATCTTGGAACATCGAGAAGGAAGAAAGAAAGAATAAAAATATGGGTAATTACAAAACATTTTCCTTTTCTTGAGTTTTATAAATTATGTTTGAGGTTTTTATTAGTTGGCTAGCACTGCCATAAAAAAAATACCATAGACTAGGTGGCTTAAATAAAAAAAAATTATTTTCTCCCAATCCCAGAGGTCAGAAGTCAGAGATCAAGGTGTCAGTAGGGTTGGTTTCTTCCAAGAACTCTCTCCTTGGCTTGTAGATGGCCATCTTCTTATGTCTTCACACACTCTTCATTCTATATCTATCTATCCAAATTTCCTCCTCTTATAAGGATACCAGTTATATTGGATTAGGGCCCAAAGACTTCACTGTAACTTAATTACCTCTTTAAAGAGTTTATTTCCAAATATAGTCACATTCTGAAGTACTGGGGTTAGGATTTCAACATATGAATTTTGGGGTACACAATTCAACCTGTAACAGGGTTGAAGCAAAAATTCTAACATTACTTTTCCCCTAATATTGGGAACAAGACAAACATGTCTGCAATCACCAATATTATCCAACACAGTACTAGAAGTTCTAGCCAGTGCAATAAGGCAAAAAAAGGAAACATGAGACATACAGATTGTAAAGGAAGAAATAAAACTGCCCCTATTTGCCAATTACATGATTATTTATATATAAAATCCCAAGGAATCTCCAGAAAACACCTAGAACTAATAAGGGAGTTCAGCAAGATCACAGGATACAAGGCAAACATGCAAAAATCAATGTATTTGTATTTGTACTTACTAGCAATGAACATGTAGAAACAAAAATATCATTTACAATTACTGAAAAAAGTAAATACATAGGTATAAATCTAACAAAACATATACAGGATTTATATGCTTAAAACTGCAAAATGTTGATGAAAGAAATCCAATAAGATCTAAATAAATGGAGAGATACAGCATGTTCATGGATTAGGAGACTCAACATAGTAAATATTCAATTCTCCCTAAATTGATATACAGGTTTTCTCAGGCTGTCATAACAAAATATCATAGGCTGGGTGTCTTAAACAACAGAAATTTATTTCTCACAATTCTGGAGCCTAGGTGTCTAAGATCAAGGTGGCCAACAAGGTTGCTATCTGGTGAAGGTTCTCTTCTTAGGTTACGGATGGCCACCTTCTTACTGTGACCTCATATGGCAGAGAGGGAGGGAGGGAGAGAAAGAAATCTTCTTCTTCTTAGAAGGCCACAGTACTATCAGGTTATAGCCTTAGTCTATTGTGTATGGCTATAATAGAATATTTAAGGCTGGGTAGATTATAAAGAAAAGAGATTTATTTAGCTCATGATTCTGCAGGTTGGAAATTTCATAGGGCATGTTCCTGGCTTCTGGCAAGAGCTTTTGTGCTGCATCATAACATGGCAGAGAAGGTCAAAGGTGAGGCAGACATACTACCCCAGGCAAAACCAAGGGGCCTCCTAGCTTTTTAACTCACTCTTGAGGGAACTAATCTACTCTTGCCAGAGCAAGAATTCACTCACTACTGTGAGATGGCACCAAACCATTCATAAGAAATCTGCCTCCAGGACCCAAATACCCTACACTAGGCCCCACCTGCCAACACCACATTAAGGATCTAATTTCAACATGAATTCTAATAGAGACAAAACAGCCATATCCAAACCACAGCAGGACCTCACCCGTATGACCTCATTTAACCTTAATTATCTCCTAAACACCCTATCTCCAACCACATTGGGGATTAGGACTTCAAACTATCAGTTTTGGGGAGATACAATTCAGTCCATGGAAAGACTTAACTCAATTCAGAACAAAATCCCTGCAAGGCTTTTTTTGTGATATAGACAAGATAATTCTATAATTTATATGGAAAAGCAAAGGAACCTGATCAACTAAAACACTTCTGAAGATAAAGTAGGAGAAACGTCTCTACCTAATATGAACCCTTAATGTGTAAGCTTAGTAACCCAGGCAGTGTAGTATGGGTGGAAAGCTGTACACACAAATCAATGGAACAGAGAATCTAGAAACATACCCACAAGTATATGTCCACATGATTTTTGATAAAAGTACAAAAGCAATATACCAGAGGAAGGACAGCTTTTACAACAAATGGTGCTAGATATATTGGACATACCTGATAATGGACTACTAGCTAGAATATATAAAGAACTCTCAAAACTCAACAGTAAAACAAAAACAATCCAATTAGAGATGACAGACCAAAGATACCACCAGCCAGAGAGCCTCTGTAAGAAGGAGAAATTTTAGATGAAAGAGAAAAAACAAACAGACAAACAGAGATTGTAAGAGAGTATGAAGGAAAGGTGCCTGAACCTACAGGAGACCCCCAGGAAGAGGTTGCAGAGCAGAATGGGAAGGACAAAGGCATCAGTGGGGATTGAGCCCAGAGAGACTTAGAGACCAGCAACAAGGGTAGGTGGATTGGCTAACATCCCCCTCCCTTGCATCTTGGACAGTTGGGGGGCTCCTGAGGTGCTGGAGAGACCTTTTGCCAAGGCAAACCCAAAGACTGCTGGCTGCCAGGGAGCAGAGAGCTTCCTGCAAACAGGGCACAAGGCTCTCACCCCACCCCAGGTGCCTCAAACCCCACAGACCTGAAAAAAAAAGTAGGCCAAAGATCTTAACAGATACCTCACTGAAGAAGATATACAGATGGTAAATAAGCATATGAAAAGATGCTCCCTATCATATGTCATTGGGAAATGCAAATTAAAATAACAATGGCATACCAATACACACCTATTAGCATGGCCAAAGTCTGGAACGCTAATAACACATGGACGTGGAATAACAGGAAATCTCATGCAATACTGGTGGGAATACAAAATAGTACAGCTACTTTGGAAGATACTTTGATGTTTTGTTTTGTTTTTTTTTTAAGAAAATTAAACATACTTTTAATGTACAATCCAGTAGTCAGTATTTACCCAAAGGAATTGGAAACTTACATCTACACAAAAATGTGCACAAAGATATTTATAGCAGTTTTATTCATAATTGCCCAAACTTGGAAGCAACTAAGATATTCTTCAGCAGGCAAATAAATAAACTGTGATACATCCAGACAATGGATTATTATTCAGCTCTAAAAAAGAGAGCTATCAAGTCATGAAAAGACATGGAGGAACCCTAAGCACATATTACTAAGTGAAAGAGCCAATCTGAAAAGAGTACATACTGTATGATTCCAACTAGATGACTTCTGGAAAAGACAAAACTGTGGAGAGAGTAAAAAGATCAGTGGTTTCCAGGGATTGGATATGGAGGGATGAATAGGTAGAATACAGAGGATTTTAGGGCAGTGAAATGCCCTGCATGATACTATAATGATGGATGCATGTCATTATACCTTTGTCCAAATCCACAAAATGTACAACACTTAGAGTGAATGCTAATGTAAACTATGGACTTTAAGTGATTATGATGTGTCAATGTAGGTTCATCAATTGTAACAAATGTACCACTTGTGGGGGGATGTTGATAATGGGGAACACTGTTGGAAATCTCTATACCTTCCCCTTAATTTTGCTATAAACTTAAAACTGCTATAAAGTCCAAAACGATGTCTGTAATTATGTTTTATTAAACATAATGTGTCTAAATTATTTTTGAAAAAAAAGAAAATGGGTAAAAAACATGGAGACATTTCCCCAAAGAGGATACACATACAGCAAATATGCACATGACAATATGTTCAACATCATTAGTCATCAGAGAAATGCAAAATAGAATTACATATCACTGCACACCTCTAAGAATGGCTAAAATTAAAAAATGACAACACTAAATGCTAGAGAGGATGTGAAGAAACTACAAAATTTACCCCTTTAAAGCATACAAGTCAGTGTTTTTTAGTACATTTACAAGGCTGTGCAACCATCACCACTATTTAATTTCAGAATAGTTTCATGATCCCCTAAAGAAACCCTGTACCTATTAGTGATCACTCCTCACTCCCCCCCTCTACACCCCCAGGCAATGACTAGAGGTAGAATAAATAGGACTTAGCGAGAGATTGGATTGGAGAGAAAAGAGATGGAAATAATAATTCCCATATTTGTGATGTGACCAACTCACTGAGACACTAAACATAAGAGATGAGGTGTTATGGGAAGAAGATGAGTTCAGGTTTGAGGTGCCTGTGGAACATCCAAGTCGAGCTGTTGGGGACACATTTGAGATGAGTATGACAATTAGGAAAGAGACAAGAGCTGAAAACAGATATCAAGATCATTTGCACATATATGCATATACATGCATATATAGACAGAGATAGTAACAAAAGCCATCATGATGGATGAGATTGAGAAATTTTGTGGAGCAAGAAGGAAGCCTAGAACAGAACCCAAAACCACTTAAAGAAATGGACAGATGAGAAAGCAACAAGGAAAAAGAGTTCTCAGAAGTAGGAGGTAAAGAAAGAGGTGTCAAAGTCACAGGGAAAGAGTTTTGAGAAAGGAGTGGCCAGCAATGTCAAATGTTTCTAGGAAAGCTAGTAAAATAAAAGTAGAGAAGTATCCACTGGACAATGTGCAAGGAGGTTAGTAAAAGTTTATTTAGAGGAGTGATGGTAATAAAAGCCTTTTTTAGGTACATGAGGAGTGAAAGTATAGATAGTGAATACAGGTAACTCATTCAACAAATATGGCTATTGAGGGGAAGATAATATAGGGCAATTACTACAAGGGGTTATGAGTTGGATTTTGTCACCCAAAAGAATAGGTTGAAGTCCTAACCCCCAGTAGCTCAGAATGTGACTGTATTCAGAAATAGGGTCATTGCAATGTAATAAAAATGAGGTAATATTGGAGTAGAGTGGGCCCTTAATCCAATATGGATAACCTTAAAAGAAGAAGAAAATGCCATGTAAAGACAGAGACAAACAGGAATAACGCCATTGGAAAAAAAAAACAGAGGGAGAGATTAGAGTGTACAGTGATGCAACTGCAAGCCAAAGAATGCCAAAGATATTAATAAACGGCCGCCTCCAGAAACTGAGAAGAGGCAAGGAAAGATTCTACCCAGAGTCTCAGAAGGAGCATGGCCCTGCTGACACCTTGATTTCAGACTTCTATCCTCCAGCATTGTTAGAATAAATTTCTATTGTTTTAAGCCACCCAGTTTGTGGCACTTTGTTATGACAGCCCTAGGAAACTACTAGAGAAGGGACGCAAAGGTTTTGTTCTTTTGTTTAAAAGTTGGGAGAAACCTAAGCATGCTTTAAAAATCTGACAGGAATGAGCCAATCTAGAAGATAAAGGTAAAAATAAAGTAGAGACAGAGCAAACCAGATAGAATGAGAGAGACTGTCTAAATGTTCACCATTTCCTTTCCCTTTTGGGCACACAGAAAGATTGCATTTCCCGGCCTCCTGTGTGGTTACAGGAGAGCATAACCACACCCTACTTGTGTTGGGTTCTGGTTTTCAGAACTTAGAACTGATAAATGCCATTTCCAGATATGGCCCGTGTAAACCTTTCTAAACATTATCTTCTTTCCCTTACCTCATCTGCTGGCTGGATATTTATGCCCATGCTAATATCGGAAGTCCCATGTTGAAGATGAAAGAGCCTGTTAGCCTCAGCATGCAAAGAACAGAGAAACTTCTGCTCCTGCCCCACATTGCCCAATGGATCCGACTTGAGCAAGAAAGAAATAAAAACCGTCTCCCACTTACGATTCAACTTACAATTTTTGACTTTACAGTGGTGTCAAATGATACACATTCAGTAGAAACTGTACTTTGAATTTTGATCTTTTCCAGGGCTAGCAATATGCCATACGATACTCTCATGCTGGCCAGGGGCAGCAAGGGTAACAAGCTCACAAGGGTAAACAACTGATACTCTATGTTGTACTGTGTTGCCAGATGATTTTGCCCAACTGTAGACTAATTTAAGTATCCTGAGCATGTTTAAAATAGGCTAGGCTAAGCTATGATGTTCAATAAGTTAGATGTATCAAATGCCTTTTCGACTTACTGTATTTTCAACAGATGATGGGTTTATTGGGATATAACCCCATTGTAAATTGAGGAGCATCTGTATATTGTATTAAGCCATTCTGCTTCCTAGGTTTATCTGTTACAGGAGCCAACATTATCTTAACTAATAAGTCACTCTGGAAATGACAGGAAGTAAAGAGATACAAAGCACAAACAGCCTTAGTGCAGGGGTGGAAAGACTTTTTTCCTTTACTTTTCTAAGTTCCTGGCCAGGACCCTACAATAAGAGACAGATTCACAAGAGAAAAGCACACTAACATATTTAATATAAGTTTTACATGACACGGGAGCCTTCATAAGAAAATAAAGGCCCAAAGAAGCAGTTAAACCTGAATGTTTTTACACTAGATTTGATGAAGAGTGGCAAGTCATGGAAAAATGTAATAAGACAAAAAAGGTATGAACTAAGTGTAGGAAACCGGGAGAAACAGCCAGGCCTGTTCATTCAGATTTCTCTCAGTGTCCCTATGTCTTCAGACATAAGGATGTTCTTTTCTTCCATGTATAGGGAGGGTATCTCTCACATGAGGCTCTTATGTCCTGCTCCAGGAAGTCAGAAAATCCTTTCTCCACTTGCCATTTTAAAAATTCCTTTGGCTTGTGATATTCAATATTCCAAGGTGCCATATTTGGGAACAATATGTCCTGAACCCTGTCAACAGTAAAAGGGACATTTCTATCACAGTAGAGATATAGAAAAAGATGGAAGCAAAGGCAAGTTTGTGGGTTTAGAAATAGAAGTTCAGGAAATTCCCATCTGATGCCTTCTATATTTTTCTGAAATATAAGAGATGGCATTTTTACTGAGAGTTAAACATATGAAAAGGTTGTCAGTTTGAGAAGAGTGAAGCAGTAAGAAGAAATAACCCATACAGTGAACAAGAGAAAGAGATGAGCATGGAAACAAACGGACAAGTATCTTCGAGGGCCTATAGTGTTTATGTTCACTGAGCAAACATTTACTGGCCTACTTTATGCAAAGAACCTATTCTAGGTGTTAATGTTACCATAGTAAACAAGACAAACAAGATCCCTACTCTCATGACACTTGTCTTTTCATGGGGAGAGACAAGTAAACAAATAAGAAAATATCATATAGCAAAGACATTTATTGGATCAAAGAGTTCTGCTCATGCCAGAGTTTTTTGTTATTGTTATTTATAGTTCAATAGATTTAGGGGTTCAAGTGGTTTTTGGTTTCATGGATGAATTGTACAATGGTGATGTCTGGGTTTTTAGTGTATCCATCACACAAACAGTATACATTGTCCCTGACAGGTAGTTTCTTCCCTCACCCCTCTCTCAGCCTCCCCTGTTCTGAGTCTCCAATGTCCATTGTACCATTCTGTATGCCCCTGTGTACCCACAGCTTAGCACACAGCTCACTTACAAGTGAGAGCATGCAGCATTTGGTTTTCCATTCCTGCATTATTTCAGTTAGGATAATGGCTTCCAGTTCTATCCAAGTTGCTGTGAAAGACATTATTTCATCAGTTTAAAGCAGATCTCAATGAACATCAATCTTATTTTGGATCTAGAAGCAGTTTGGCCAATACTAGCAAAAGACAAATCTGTCCTAGAGAGGTCCTTCTATACATTCGCCTGTATAGGACATGATCTTGCATGCCTATCACAAGCACCAGATGAACAAAATAACCAGAAGAGTTCTTATAGGTCATATATGTTCCAATGATCATGTCATTCTGGCATTAGCTGATTGGGCCATGGGTATGATATAACTCAAAGGCAGCTATTGCAAACTGTCCTACAAGGGAGCCTGGCATGAATGCAACATCAGCTACGTGGTCTAACTAGCTTCAAGTTCTATCTCTGGGCCTCATGGTAGGAAGTCCTAGTTGTCCCTGATATCAGTGTCAAATGCTAAGGAAAGCTTTGATATCCTTGATTTCTCTTAATAACTCCATATAAATCTGTCTACCAAGACTTTACCAAGGTCTTCTTGAACATAGGTTCAAGAATAAGCTGAGCACAGATTTGAGAGTCTTTGATTTGGGTTGAAATTCTAGTTCTGTTATTTATTAGCCACGTAGCCTTAGGCCCATTACCAAACTTCTATCTGAGCCTTATTATTTCCTTTATAAGATATGCACTCTCCAGAGTAGTTTGTGAAGATTAAATGAGACCATATATGTCAAATACTCATCAGGATCCTTCTTTTCCCTCCTTACATTTGCAGTCTCTCTAGAAGTAATGGAAGTCTTAAGTATACTCCCCATTCATACAAGTCTCACTGCCTTTGATTGGTCCTGAAAAGACCATCTTTGATTCCAACCTAATCTATCCCCAGCCTTCTAAGACTTGGCAACCAGACCACTTGGTAATTTTATTGATTTAGGTCCTAGGTTTCTCTAAGCCTTTATCTTTCTAGGTGGAATTCCTAATTTCAAAATACATGTAAATTTTTCAGTTAAAACAAAATTTGAAAAATGGCTTTTCAGGACATAATCCAATCTTTAGTTGCTTAAACAAAGCTACATACAATAACTGCCAGCCTGTAATGGGACCTCAGGTCCCTGGTGGGAACTCTTATTTTCTCTGGGCATTTGCATTTAGACATTTGCTGATTTACCAGAGTTAAAAATGGGTTAAATATTTTAAAAACTATCTACTAAGCTACATTTTCATGCTATGAAAACTGAAGTTTGCAAAATAAGTTAGAGTGGAGCTGTTGAGAAGCTAGGAAAAAAAAAAAAAACCATAAACCTCCAGGAGTCAAAAAGCCTCTGTCCCTTCTTGAATGATCTGCTAAATAAACGGTTCGTACTGTAAAACATCAGGAGACACTTCACAGTTAAAGGATCCCAATACCTGCATTGAACTGATAAAACACATCTCTGTAACTTAGGAAAAATAGTAATAAGTATGGCTGTGGAGTCCTATTTCCACCATTTCTTCTAGGGAAGATAAGCTTTTACACAAACTCATTTTTCATTTCCACCACATTGTCTTCCCTTTGCAAACAATATAAAATGATTTCACAGGCCCCTCTTAAAATGAGGACTGAGAAAAGCTTCCCTTCACACAAAAGCCTATCTACCTCTTGAAAAACTCTAAAATTAGAAAGGCATTCTCTTTCACAAAAATGGAAGCAACACTGCTAACCCACTTTGGACAATTCTTCAAGGTAGGCATAACTACCTTTCCTCAGCTTCCTTGAGCTATGACATTCTGTAAAATACATCAGGTCACCAAACCTCTAATTGGCTCCTTAGAAAGACCATTTTCTCGCTATTCATGTTAGACCTTAGAATGGTTCAGTCCTTTCAGGAGCTCCTTATCAGAAGGTAGTGTGTTCTGTTTCTTCAACTTCTTTGCCTGCACAATGCCCACTGTCTCTTGAGAAATTCTCCTTTCCTCTTTCAACTGGGTCATTTTAAATTTGTCTAATGCATTTAAATTATACCCAAGAATTTGGCTGGAGAGGCAGCACTGTGTAGTGGGTAAAGGGCTGACATAAGTCACAGAGTGAAGTTTTTTTTTGCAGAAATACGTATCAGTTCGTTTTATTCGGGTATTCAATAATATCCTTAGTGATACTGCTGACTCCATGGCTTCTGACCCCAGAATTGACCCTGCTGCCACTGGTTGTAGCCCTGAGATTGATTTTTGTCGCCACGATTGTTTCCTCGTCCTCTGAAGTTCTGGTTGTAGTTCCCTCCATTGGGCATTTCACCTCTGTTGTAGTTCCCTCTGTTTGAATAACCACCTTGGCTGGGAAAAATAGGGCCACGAGGGTATGGATAGCCGATTCCACCACTTCTGCCACTGCCACCACCTCTCTGTGGTATATTGCCCCTCCTATTATATCCACCACGATTACCAGGAGCTCACCCTCTGAAATTTTCACCACGCATATTGAATCCTCCTCGTCCTCTATGGCCACCACCTCTGTTAAACTGGTTCTTGCCACTCTTGCTTTTATTACTCTTCTTTGGGCCAGTGTTTTGTTTCTTTTCTGGTGGAAGAACCTTTTTGCTTTCTTCCTTATATTGCTCAAAAACCTGAAGAATATACTTTCATCCAGAATGTTCCCTTAGATGACCGAGTGAGAGGACCAAAGGGGCCCGAAGAAAAGAAAGATTGTGAAGTTGTGATGATGATTGGCTTGCCAGGAGCTGGTAAAACTACTTGGGTTACTAAACATGCAGCAGAAAATCCAGGGAAATACAACATTCTTGGAACAAATACCATTATGGATAAATGATGGCGGCAGGTTTTAAGAAGCAAATGGCAGATACTGGAAAACTGAACACACTGTTGCAGAGAGCTCCACAGTGTCTTGGAAAGTTTATTGAGATTGCTGCCCGAAAGAAGAGAAATTTCATTCTGGATCAAACAAATGTTTCCGCTGCTGCCCAGAGGAGAAAAATGTGCCTGTTTGCAGGCTTCCAGCGAAAAGATGTTGTAGTTTGCCCAAAAGATGAAGACTATAAGCAGAGTGAAGTTTTAATCCAAGTCCTCTCTGTTTACCAACCTCACAGCCATGGAGAGTAGTTTAATACTTCTGAGTTTCCTCAACTATAAATGAGAACAATGAAAATAACAATATTGGATCTACCTCACAAGATAGCTGTAAGGACAAAATGAGATCATGTGACAACAACGGTTACATTTGCAAAGTGTTCACAGCTAACAGAAAGCTCTTTCACACCCATTAGTTCATTTGATTCTGTAGGAACACTTTGAAAATTACAAAGGGCCATGCAAGGCATTGTGACAGTTCACATGAATGAAATTTCTCTCAAACTAGACAGGCCCAAAATGCATAGTGAATCTCTTTAAATGTTTACAGTGTTCATTCCAATTTATACATAATCACATTTATTGAACTTTCATTTCTTCTAGTGTCATTTTTTTCTTCTAATATATTTCAGGAAGGCAAAAACCACACCCTTCTAGAAGAAGAAAGCTACATCAAAATCTATCCATTAAAACAGTTCAGATTCTAACTTATTCATATATTCATTTATTGTTTTGTATTATGTATTTTTTTATTTAAACATAGCATATAAGCAGGCTTTATGGTATGATTTCTAGAGGAGACTGTGCCAAAAAATGTAAATCTACCTTGTTGCTTCTTAGGTAAGAACAGTATCTATAATCATAATAATAGCTTTATATCAATAAATCCATGTGACTGAGTAGAACTCCATGGTATACATATACTACATTTTATTAATCCACTCGTGTATTGATGGGCATTTGGGTTGTTTCCACATCTTTACAATTGTGAATTGTGCTGCTATAAACGTTCTAGTGCAGATGTCTTTTTTATAGAATGTCTTTTGTTTCTTTGGGTAGAGGCCCAGTAATGGCATTGCTGGGTCAAATGGCACCTCTTGTATTATCCTGGACAGAGCTGGAGCCCATTCTACTAAGTATCACAAGAATGGAAAAAGCACCACACGAACTCATCATGAAATTGGTATTAACTGATCAACACTTAAGTGCACATATAGTAATAATATTCATCGGGTGTCAGGCAGGTGGGAGAGGGCAGGAGGGGATGGGTATATTCACACCTAATGGGTATGGTGTGCACCATCTGGGGGATGGACACGCTAGAAGCTCTGACTCTGGTGGGGCAAAGGCAATATACGTAACCTAAACATTTGTACCCCCATAATATGCTGAAATAAAAAAAAAAACATTTTTCATGTATCTTTGGTTTTGTTTCTTTTGTTTTTGCTTGATTGCTTTGGCTATTTGGGATCTTTTCTGGTTCCATAAGAACTTTAGATTGCTTTTCCTAATTCTGCAAAAAAATGTTAGTGTTTTGATAGGAATTGCATTGAACTCGTAGATTGCTTTGGGCACTATGGTCATTTTAACATTATTAATTCTTCTGATCTATAAGCATGGGATTTTTTCCATTTGTTTGTGTCTTCTACAATTTCTTTCATAGGTGCTTTGTAGTTTTCCCTGTAGAGAATTTTCACCTCTTTGGTTAAATACATTCCTAGGTTTTTTTTTTTTTTGGTGGCTATTATAAATGGGATTGCCGTCTCAATTTGTTTCTCAGCTAGATTATTGGTGTTTAGAAACTCTACTGATTTCTGTATGTTGATTTTGTATCCAGAAACTTCACTGAATTCATTTAGTAAATCTAAAAGTTTTTTGGTAGAATCTTTAGGGTTCGTTAGATATAAGATCATATCATCAGTGAACAGGGATAATTTGAAGTGGAGCCTGAAGATACGACTGAATTGCTGCAATGTCATAAAATTTGAACAAATGAGGAGTTGCTTCTTATGGATGAGCAAAGAAAGTGGTTTCTTGAGATGGAATCAACTCCTGGTGAAGATGCCGTGAACATTGTTGAAATTACAACAAAGGATTTACAATATTACCTAAACTTAGTTGATAAAGCAACGGCAGGGTTTGAGAGGACTCACTCCAATTTTGAACAAGTTCTACTGTGAGTAAAATGCTATCAAACAGCATCACATGCTACAGAGAAATCTCTTGTGAAGGGAAGAGTCAATTGATGTGGCGAACTTCACTGTTGCTTTAAGAAATTGCCACAGCTACTCCAACCTTCAGCAACCACCACCCTGATCAGTCAGCAGCCATCCACATCAAGGCAAGACCTTCCATCAGCAAAAAGATTACAACTCACTGAAAACTCAGATAATCATTAACATTTTTTAGCAATAAAGTATTTTTAATTAATGTATGTACATTTTTAGACATAATGCTATTGCACACTTAATAGACCACTGTATAGTGTAAATATAACTTTTATAAGCACTGGGAAACCAAAAACTTTGTGTGATTCACTTTATTGAGACTGAGGTATGCCTGTAAGTCTGAAAAATGGTTAGCATACAGTAGGTGCTCCATAACAATAGTAATGATAGTCTGTGGTCTCTTTTACTACTTCCAACAGCCTAAAATATATATTTCCCCCAGAAAAAGACTAAATACATTTACAAAACATCAAGTTTTTTTATCTTTGACAGCAATCATATCAGCTTAGTTTAGAAACATTTGTTATGTAATAGTAATCAGAAATCCTTATTGATAATACCTGTGCCTTCAATTAATAAAAATGAGAACACTAATGAGTTAAGAAATACCACTTATGATATTTTTAAAAGGTTCAAAACCTTATAACCATGGGGGGAAAGGAGAATGTGGGTAATAATGGGTAATGATAAAAGGCATGCTTCATAGTGCAAAGGTTGTGGATCATTACTTTTTATTCTTAATCGGGGTATAATTCACATAACATACAATTCACCCTTTTAAAGTATACAATTCAGTGGATTTTAGAATTTAGTATACTCACAGAGTTGTGCATCCATCACCGCTATCTAATTCCAAAACATTTTCATCATCCCAGAAAGATACTTAGCCCCAGGGAAACAGTAATCTACTTTCTATCCCTGTAGATTTACCTATTCCAGGCATTTCATATGAATGGAATCATGTGGCCTTTTGTGTCTGGCTTCTTTCACTTGACATATTTTCAAAGTTCAGCCATGTTGTAGCATGTATCAGTACTTTATTCCTTTTTATGGGCAAATAATATTCCTTTGTATGAATATACAATTTATTTATTCACTCACCAGTTGATGGACATTTGGGTTATTTCCCCTTTGGGGCTATTATGAATAATTCTGTGAATATTCATGTGGAAGTCTTTATGTACACGTTTTCATTTCCCTTGGGTGTATACCTCAGAGTGGAACTGTTCGGTCATATGGTAACTCTATCTTTAACTTTTTGAGGAACTGCCAGACTATTTTCCAAAGCAGCTGCAGCAGTTTACATTTCCAACAGCAATGTATAAGGGTTCCAATTTCTCCACATCCTCACCAATACTTGTTAATGTCTGTCCTTTTGATTATAGCCATTCTAGTAGATGTGGAGTCATATTTCACTGTGGTTTTGACTTGCATATGTGGGCCACTATTTCAAACATAATGTTTTAATATAAATTCTGAATTACAGAACCTAACATGGCTTTCATAACCACAGTATAAGAAAAAAAAAAGCCATTTTACAGAAAGTTCATTGGCTTTATTCCAAGTAAAATTTTTAACAGTGAATAGGTTTACATAGATCCAGTAAGTTATTTTAATACTTGTTTATATTTGATTTATAGCCCACCTCTTCCAAAAGAAGTCGAAGCAACTAAAAAAAATACAGAAATCAGGTAAAATAAGTAAAAAGATGACGGTTAAGGGGAAAAAAATCAAGAGTAAAATGAAGTTAGGAGTAAAGTTAGAACACAAAGTATATGATAGAAGGTTCTGGACAATTGTCAAAGTGGGTCATAATTATGTTTTATAAGTTAAAAAAAGAGGAATGCATGCTAAGTTTATATACTTATACTATCCATATGATAACTGCATATCAGACATCCAGAAGAAATACCTTTTCTTGGTGCTAAGGCTGGAAGAAAAAAATCCCTGTATGTTTTAACAAAGAGACACTAGCTACAGAAGTAAAACTCTTCTCTGCCTACCACTCTGTGCATCTATTTCATCAAAATCACCAGAAGTGCTTATTAATAATACGTAGTCCCAGGCAATACCTCACACCTGTAGTTTACAAACTCCTCAGATGATTCTGCTGTGGAATAAAGCCTTGGAACCATATAATTTTGATAAAAGAAATCAAGGAAAACCTAAATAAATGGAGAGACATAGTGTTTTCATGGTTTAAAAGATTCAATATTGTTTACATGTTAATTCTCCCCTAAGTGACAAATTTAATGAATTCCCATTAGGACTTTTGTAGATATAGACAAGCTGATTCTAAAATTTATGTGGAAAGACAAAGGACTAAAGTAGACAAAAAAAAAAATCATTAAAAAAGAACAAAGAAGTCTCATACAACCCAAATTGAAAACATACTATAAAACTACAGGTATTGGCAAAATGATAAACATATAAATCAATTAAAGAGAATAGATAATCCAGAATTAGATCTACACACATATGGTAAATTGATATTTAACAAGGATTAAAATGCCATTTAATGGGGACAGCATAGTCTTTTCAAAGAAATGGTGCTAGGGGAGTCTTGAAGAAATATCTGTACTGCTATATTCATAGCAACATCACTCACAATAGCTAAAAGGTAGAAGCAACCCAAGTGCCCATCGACAGACGAATAGATATAACAAAATGTGGTATATGCATACAATATTTTTAAATGAATATTTAAAAGGAAAAAAGTTCTGATGTGTGTTACAATATGGATGAATCTTGGGGACATTATGTTAAGTAAAATATGCCAGCCCCAAAAAGACAAATACCACAAATACTACATGATTATACTTATAAGAGGTATCTAGAGTAGTCAAACTCATAGAAACAAAAAGTAGAATGGTGGCTGCCAAGAGCTGGGAGCGGAGGGAAATGAGTCGTTTAATGGGTACAGAGTTTGAGTTTTGTAAGATTAAAGGTTCTACAAATTGGTTACAGAATAATGTGAATATACTGAATATACTGTACACTTAAAAATGATTAAGATAGTAAATTTTATGTTATGTTTTTTGCCACAATTTTTTAAATAAAATAAATGTCAGAAAAACTATATAGAAAGTAGATTAGTGCTTTCCTAAAGCAGGCTTAGGTGTCAATGGAGATTAACAGTAAATATACATGATCGATCATACTGGGGTGATAAATATGTTCAAAAACCAATTCATTGTGATGGTTGCAGAAGTTGGTAAATTTATTTTTAAAATATCATTGAATTTTATGGCTTTAGAGTGAATTACATGATATGCAAAACATGCTTTAATAAAGTTATTAAAATTATACAGGAACACTATCTCTGAACAACCTATCTGCTTTCTCTTATTGTAAATTGTTCTTAAATGTGATACCAAAAGCATGATCCATAAAAGAAACATTTGATAAAGTAGACTTTATCAAATTAAAATTGGGGGTGTTGATAAAAGACACTATTAAGAAAATAAAAAGATAAGCTATAAGCAGAAAAAAAAAGTGCAAATCACATATCCAACAGACAACTTATATCCAGAATATATAAAGAACTTTCAAAGCTCAACAGTAAAAAAAAAATCTGATTCAAAAATGTACAAAAGACTAGACCAGTTATTTCACTGAAAAGGATTGGCAAATGGCTAAAATTAATTAAAATGACATTCAACATTATTAGCCATTAAGAAAAGGCAAAGGGAAACTACGATGAAATACTATTACATATCTATTATACTGGCTAAAATGAAAAAAAACTTACAATACCAAGTGTTCATAAGGATGTAGAACAACTACATCTCTCATGTACTGCTTGTGGGAATATAAAATGGTACAGCCACTCTAGAAAAGGATTTGGTCATTTCTTATAAAGTTAAACATACACTTGCCATATGACCCAGCTATCCCTCTCTCAGGTTTCTTTCTTAGAGAAAAGAAAATTGATGTTCACACCAAAATCTGTACATAAATATTTACAGAGGCTGTTTTTAATTGCCAAAAATTAGAAGCAATCCAAATGATCATTAACAGATGAATGGATAAACAAACTGCAGTACATTGATACAATGGACTACTACTCAGCAATATAAAGGAGTGAACATGTAATGACTTGGATGAATATCCAAAGAGTTTTTCTGAGTGAAAGAAGCCAATCTTTAAAGGTTACATATTGTATGATTCCATGAATACAACTTTCTGGAAAAGAAAAAAACATAGTAAAGAAAACTGATCAGTGGTTTCCAGAGGTTAGAGGTGGACAGAGGGTGTAACTAAAAAAACAGCATGAGGGAGTGTTCTGGGAAGATGGAATTGTTCTGTATCCTCATTGTGGTGGTAGTTTCATGAATCCATACATGTGTTAAAACTCATACAAGTCTACAACAAAAAAAGTCACCTTCGCTAATTGATAATTTTATTTTTAAAATACATTTAAAAATAAATCCTGGTTCAAAATGATTAAGATGGTCAATTTTATGTTATGTGATTTTTACCACAATAAAAATCAGTAAAAAAAAAAAATCAATCATCATTCAATCATTTACCCGCTCTGTGACCTTAGGCAACTTAATCTTATTTTACCTATATGTAAGATGTGAATAATAAAACTACCTACCTCATAGACTTATCATGAGAATTAAATGAGAACTTTATATAAAATTCTTGGAATATAGTAAGTGCTCAATAAATGTTAGCTACTATTTTTTTTACCTTGTAGATACTAATTTCTTCCCACTGAATCCATCCTGAACAAGTCCTTGAGATTCTCTTTCTTATCCCCACTTTTGTTATTTTTCTAGCCCTTCATAATGTTATCTGCACCTTGTCTATTCAGCAACAGAACAGGTGAGCCCCCAGGAAGAGCCTAGAATCCATCAATCAATTCCTATTGTTGGGCACAGACAACAGTCCATACTGATCAAGAATTCGCCATACCCTTGGGACATTATGTGTGAATTGCTTCCTACCGCTTCCTACTCTTCTTGGGACAGAGCCCTCTATATGAGGCAGTCCTGCCCACTATCCCTGCATCCCAAGCATACTCCCTTTTTCCTGTAAATTACTACTGAGGTCCCAGTATAGACTTAACAAAGAAGGATTCTAGATTCCCCAGGGAAGAATACTAAGAGGGGAGAAGAAAAACCAACAGAAAGGTATGAAATTAATAGGCATATGTTGCCAAGTTCACAGTTAGCCAACGGCCAACTATCTCTTCCCATTTTTGTTTAACAACACCTCCCCCACCACCCAAATTGAGAGATGGAATATCTTACCTCAGTTCACCCTAGCATCTAGGAAAACCTTTGAAAAAGTGGAATAGTGGGTGAGGTTATTGAATTTGATATCAGATGCAGCATTTCTACAGGCCATACCTCTGACAAATTTGTTCTATCCAACAAATTATTATTTCCCCTGATTGGCACATCTTGCCCCCTGCCCCACTTTCAAAAACATGTTTCAGATGCTATTTGCTCCATAATGTTCCACTGAGAAATAAGGCATACATCATACAAAGCCCCCAACAATAGCTCCCAGAGCATACAGTTGCCTGCATCAGAACCCATCATAGAGAAAAGAAAGAAATTTCCATCTCCCGCCCCCTCATGATCAAACTGGGGCTTCAGCCCACACAGATCTGTCACTCTGAGAAGTCTCCCCAGTCACAGCATCATCTTTGCCAAGGAAGAACAGAGAAAATTGCATCTCAGAGCTACACAAAGTTAACTTTTCTATTCTAGCCTGTGTTTCAGCAGCACTGCCTTCTTAGAACAATTATCTTAAAAGTACAAACTCAGTTTTCACCTGAAGTTGAAACCTGACTTAAGAAGGGAGTTTCCTAGGCTAAGTGCACACCCCAGTCTAAAATCATGTTGCAAAAGAACCAACGAGTAGAATTGGGGGAACTTACAGTATAAGACCTGGCATCATTAAGAAAGCCTGCTTTGACAGGCCCCCTCCTGAACTTGTCACCTGAGATAGAGAGAAATACTCTTTTGAAAAAGAATTAAATATGGGGTTTCCATCATGCCATTCTACTATCCCAGAATATCAGCGCCAATGCTGACTCACACACACACTCTGCATTCCAAATTTTACCCACTCTTTAAGGCTCAGTTCAAATGTCATCTCTTTTAGAAAGCTTCCTCAACTAACCCGGCCCATATCTCACTTTCTGTCCTAAACCCCCTAGCATGATATATAATTGTGTTGTACACTGCTCAGTCATGATAGAGCAAATATAAAATATCTCTTCCCAACTAGATGGTAGGCTCAAGAGCAAGGTGTTTGTTTATAATATCTCTGTTATGCAGTAGGTGTTTTGCAAGTATTTGCTGCTCAACTATAAAATGCAAAAGTGCTAAGGAAGCTTAAGCAACCCTGACTCCCACTGGGTCACCCATTAAACTATCTCAGTGTTGAGAAGAAGTCATCCACTAACAATTTATATAATCCTGAAAGCTGTTTGCTGCTACCACAGAAATACTAAATGGTCCAAAATGCTCAGTCTCAAACATTTGAGTCAGGAGACTCATGTGCTCACAGGGAGATTGAGGCTTACACAATGGAGCTCACCAGACAACCTTAAATGGGATCTATGTTGGACAGGGGATGGGCTGTGGGCTGGAAAACTTGCCTTGCTCATTATGTCTTTCTTCTTTCACTGCTCAGATCCACAAATTAAATATTTTACAAGTAACATAGTCCAAAGGCCAGTATTTCTTCAGGTCAGATTTCTTTCCAACAGACTGAAAGTGAGTGTCCCCCTATGTTCTTGGGAAGAAAAGTTCTAGTGCCACAAATCAATCTGCAAGTCCTGCTCTGTCACTGCTAGATTGTGAGTAGAATTTGAGACAGGGCAAGAGGCCTGGACTTGGAGAGCCAAAACAGAGCTGGATATATAGGGCAAGGTACAAGTCTAAGGCAAGGGAGATTACTGGAAACAGAAGGTCACAATGCACTTGAGGCACAGATAAGCACTGGAGGTCAGAACAAGGCAGAGGGTAGAAATCGGACAAGCTATGGGGAATCTGGAAGCCCATGCGTACTAGAGAACAAGGCAAGGATCAGGATTGTACAATTAAACTACAGCAGATGTGAAGGCAATCAGAGTCCCAGTTATGCCACTTACTAGCTGTGACAGGTCACCTCACTAATGTCTAAATTATTTTATATACAAAATCAGGGATAATTAAACCTATTTCACTGTCCATTTCATAGGATAGTAATAGGGATCAATAAGAAAGTATATTTGAACATGCCTTGTAAACTCCAAATCCCTGCTCAAATATAAGTGGTTACTATTATTAAATCATACACGTGGACAAGGATCAGAAGTATACAGCACTAACAAAAAAGGCAAACTGAGTAATAAGTCTAGGACCTGTACCAGAGACACAGAAATGTGAAAGTCAATCATGACAGCAGAGAGAACTCATAAGGCAGCAACAATGAAGCCACAAAACCTCCCTAGCACAAGGAGAATCTTATGTAAGCTAAGGCAGGACACAAAGAAAAGGCAAGACTTTTTCCTCTCTCTTAATAGAATAAAATTAAATATACATTTATTGAGCACCTACTATAGATCTGATGAATGGGAGTATGAGGGGAAGCAGGAATGAAGGAGTAGACTTCTGTTTTTTGCCTCAATGAATGGTACCACCACCTACCCAGTAGTCCAAACTAGAAATCTGAGACTCATCCTAGACTTATTTTTCCTACTTTTGGACATTCTCATCCAATCAATCAATAAGTCCTGCCAATTTTGCCTCCCTACACCTCTAAAAGCTGTGCTTCCTCTCAATTCCTACTGCCATGCTACTCAGTCTCTCATTATTTTAGCATCCTATTTGGCCTCCATGCTATCTATCAGAGTAATCTTTTCTAATCACAAATCAGATCACATAACTTCTCCATACGAAATTCTACAATGGCTCACCATTGCCTGTGGCCTAAGGTTCAATGTTCTTAACATGACAAGGGCCTTCATAATCCGTTTCTTCATACCTCTCCAGTGCTATCTCTTACTAGTTACCCTACCTAGCTCCACCCAACTGCCTTTCGGTTGTGCCAGACCATTTACAGTTTCTCTAATGTTTCAATACTTTGTAAAGCCTCTGACTTTTGATGTTCTATTTGTAATACGCTTCTCCCTCTTTTCTGCCAAGTAAATATGGACTAAGCTTTTAAAACAAAGTTCAATCAATCATCTCCTTTATGAAGCCATTCCTGCCTCCTTCAAATAGAACTGGCCCCCACTCCTTCCTTTGTGCTTTCTCTGTACTCTATTTTGATATCTATCATAGTATCTAGTACATTATTGCATTTATATGCTTCTTTGTTTACCTACCCTACTAGATGGATACTCCTTGAGGGCAGGGACCATGTCTTATTCATCTTTACAGTTCAGTGTCTAGCATAGAAACTAATGTAGTAAGTGCTCAGTAAATGTTTGTCGACTAGATGAAGATGAATGAATAAAGCAATCACTAGAAGAATTATAAGACATGGACTGAACCCTCAAAAAATTTGCCTTCCATTTGAAAAGGATAGCACTAGTTAGTATAATGTAATAAGTGAATGTTAAATTATGTGTTGCAGACAACAGATGCTACAGGAAAAGAGAAAAAACAATTTAGTTTCCCTAATTAGGGAAGAATCCACAGAGGGGATGATACTTAAGCTGAGCCTCAGAGGACTCACAAATCTTGAAGAGTTGGAAGCATGTATCTATGTATCTATATCTGGGGACATATGTGGCAGTAGGGACTGGGAGAGTTGCAGAAAGATTTTAAGGAGGAGAATCAAACCTCAGGAACAAGATTAGCTTCTTCCTATGATTCACGGGGATCACATCATCCCACAAATAAGCACCTTTCCAGTTAATAAGGTAACTTGCTCTTCGCTTTCTGAACCTGGAACAATTTAAATGATTTGGTTTGGAAAGGCCACCTCAGAAGCACTTGGCACACAGATTGAATATGGAGTCACTGCCCTGGCAGAATATAAATCAAATACAGAATGGCTCTGACAAAGCTCATAACATGCGATGAAAACCAAGAGGGACAGGGCCTGGATTCCAGCCATAACCAGTGAGTCAAGGTCTCTGAGGAGCTGGTACAAGCAGGATTCTAAATCAAAGGAGAAGAATCAGTACTTTTTAAAGAGAATATCATCTTCAGAAACAAATCCTCCCCCTTCAAAAAAAACAGTAGCAATGGGATGCATTTAAAAAGCACTTCAATACACAAGTGAGACAAACAGATGGCAGACGTGCAGAGGCTGACACAGTTGTTTCTGGAGGATAAAAACTTTGGAGAACTGAGTCATTTTCATTTCTAGTACCATGATATCCGCATGATTTTAATATAGTTGGCTGAAGGTTGAAAGTTCATGCAATTGACCTGATTTTTCCCCATTTCTATACTAATAGATAGTTTTTACCAACATGACCAATTGTGGTGATGTCCTGTAATCTATCAATCAAGTCAAATTCATCTTTTGGAGACTTTGTTTGCTATCTCTGCAAAGTAAATATAAAATATTCCTAGCTCACGACATTGACACTGAAGAGAACAGTTTGGCCTTCCCACACTGCGGTCACCAACTCCCAGGTGGCAGACTGGTATGGGTCATGGCCTGTTAGGAACTGGGCTGCACAGCAGGAGATGAGTGGCAGGTGGGGGGAGAAGCTTCATCTCTGTTTACAGACACTCCCCATCACTCACACACCACGTAAACTCCGCCTCCTGTCAGATCAGCAGTAGCATTAGATTCTCACAGGAGTGCGAACCCCACTGTAAACTGTGTATGCAAGGGGTCTAGGTTGTGTGCTCCTTGTGAGAATCTAATGCCTGATGATCTAAGGTAGAGCTGAGGCAGTGATGCTAGTGCTGGAGAGCAGCTGCAAATACAGATTATCATTAGCAGACAGGTTTGACTACATAATAAATGTAATGCACTTGAATCCTAAAACCAATCCCACTCCCACCAGTCCACGGAAAAATTGTCTTCCATGAAATCAGTTCCTGGTGCCAAAAAGGTTGGGGACTGCTGTTCCCACACCTTGGCTCTATGATGCCCTGGGTCAGAGAAATAACCAAGGCCTCAGTGGCATATACAGAAAGGAAGGATTTGGGATGTGTATAGCATTGGAGATTCTGCCTAGGACTTCTGGAGAAATGATATAGATACATGATAAATGATACAGATAGAGGAGGAAAGGGAGAAGATGACAGGGAGAGGAATTCTGTGTGGAAATTAATTTGAAGACATTAAATTGCCACACAGGTTGTACCTTGGCTAGGTTGTGAATTTGAACCTAACTTCCTGTGTAATAAATTGTATATATCCTTGAAAATTATTTTGGAATAAAAACTCAGAAAAATAAACAAAAAAATATCCTTCTCCTCTCCAGTGCGGGCTAGAGGGGCTCATGGAGCATGTAGCTCCTGACACAGCACATGCACTCAAGCATAGACAGCTTCCCCCTGCTCAGTCCCTTTTTATCTGTCTTTGCTCAGAATACCCTATGAATCACACCATTGTCCTATCAAACTTAATTATGATGCCTAGGCTGGGATCTCCCCCATAATATTTAAAAGGAATGTATGTAACCAAACCCCAAAATGCATGCAGGTCCTCATTTGCAGTAATTCATGGCTCCAGGTTCTACCACCATGATCTTAACAGACAGAAACCTGAAACAGCTCTCTACCTTTCCCTATTCTGTTCTCTCTTGCTTAGGCAAGGTTGGGCCCATTGAGGGCAGAAGATAGGTACCTTTTTATCCTGGACCAGTTGAGCAAATCAACCTCACTGCTACCACACTATGAGAGTCACATTACCTCAGGACAAGGAGTATCTATAAAAGGGTCATCGCCTGGGAATATTTGCTTAGTTATTTCTGATTGAAAACTCAACTCAAATGTCACTTTCCTCAGGAAAGCCTTCTAAACTAGATCTCCAATAAAATAATTGTAAACATATGTCCTCTTTTTCCACTCAACACAACTGTTTCTTTGTTGTTGTTGTTTGTTTTTATAGACAGGGTCTCTCTCTGCCACCCAGGCTGGAGTGGGGTGGTGTGATCATAGTTCACTGTATCCTTGAACTCCTGGGCTCAAGTGAGCCTCTTGCTTCAGCCTCCCAGTATCTGGCACTACAGGTGTGCATCACCATGCCTGGCTATTTTTTTTTATTTTTTTGTAGAGATAGGGTCTCTCTATGCTGCCCAGGCTGACCTTGAACTGTTGGCCTCCGAAAGTGCTAGGATTACAGGCATGAGCCTCAGTGCCTGGCTCAACACAACTGTTATTAATTGTAAGTATTATCCAATAGAATTTTCTGTGATAATGTTCCATATCTGTGTTGTCCGGTATGGTGGCCAGTAGTCACATGTGGCACTTGAAATGTTGCTAGTATGATAAAGAACCTGAATTTTTAATTGTATTTAATTTTACTTAATTAAATTTAAATTGCCATACATAGCTACTGGCTATCACAGTGAACAGCACCAGCAATTAGATTGTGTGTTTCATGAGGGCAAGAGTTATTCAAGTGTCTTTATTACACTGTATCCACAGTACCTACACATAGTAATGGTCAATGAGTACTTAATTACTTGATTGATTAATAATCAGTCTACTGTTTTTCTATTTAGTCCGCTGTTAGTACCTCCCTTGAAAGAGTGCTCCTGGAAGCCATATCACAAATGATCACTATATATTCAGGCTGAGAGTGGGAACAGTGAAAGCAGAGCAGGTAAAGGGGAAAGGAGCAGGACGGGGAAGAAGAGGGATACCCGAGGTCATATCCTGGCTCAGATACTTCCTATATATATGACCTTAGAACACTGAGCCTCAGGTTCCCCATCTATACAATTTGGACAACAATAGTAACTACCTAGGGTTGTTGTGATGGTGAAATGAGATAATGCATATAAAGCACTATAAACATAAATGGTATCTATTATTGTTTATTTTTTGAAGGTTAGCCAGACAGGGATAGCATAACACAAGTAACTAAATTCTATACAATAAGCACAAATCGTAGTATCTCTCCTGAGAAATCCTATTCCCCATCCTATTTTCCAACTATATCCACACATGATCCTATATGCCACCCTCCCACCTCTTCTTCACATGGATAACTTAGCCAATAAACTCTTGACCCAATAGCATCTTATTCAGTGACATTTTTTTCACTATATATAGGCTTCCCAAAGTCACACAATCACTTCTATTAATACATTGGCCACTGTGGTGATGCAGCCTGGTCTGAGTATTTATCATGGCAGCGGGTCTCTTTACCTTTGACCCTACCTTCTTCACCAACATAGCCACCAGCATAGACCATGATACTCAGTGGGAGAATTAGCCTTCACAGTTTGGGACTGATAGTTAAGGTTAAAAATATGAGACTGGATTATCCATGTGGGTCTAATGTAAGCAAGAGGATCCTTAAAAGTGGAAAAGGGAGGCAGAAGAGGAGGTCAGAATGATGAGATATGGAAAAGACTTGGCTGGCCATTGCTGCCTTTGAAGATGGAAAAAGGGGCCATGAGCCAAGGAATGTGGGTGGACTCTAGAAGCTGGAAAAGGCAAGGAAATATGTTCTCTCCTAGAGCCTCCAGGAAGGAATTCAGCCCTGCCAACACTTTGATTTTGCCCAAGCAAGATCCATTTTGGATTTCTGGACTCAAGAACTTAAGATAATAAATTTGTATTGTTTAAGCCACTAAGTCAGTGGTAATTTGTTACAGAAGCAATAGAAAACTATTAAGGTAACAGGAAAAGTGATGAGGGAGGGCAGGGGAGAGGAGGGTAAGGGGGGAGGCAAGCCAATAGAACTGATGTAATTTATCTGCTAAGGCAAACTTTGTCTATTTCACCATTTTGCCCAGTAGGAAAAATAAGTATTCACTTCAGGCAATACTTTTAATATGCTCTTCTTTTTATATAAGTATCTTGGGTGAGTTTTCTAGTATTCAAAATCTGCATGAATAAATGACTCAATTGATAATGCTACAATGGCTCATCTGATCACTAGGACAGATTCAAAGTGCTCTCCTTCCCAGTACATATCTCCAGAAAATAATCAGCATTTTAAAACTAGAACTTCAAATTAAGTAAATAAGAGAAGGGAAATTGAAATAAAATGTTTCCCTTCCAGACAATTTTCCTCTGAACAGAACATCTCTTCCTGCATTACCCAAGGATAATTTTGCCAGTGACTTGCACAAGCATGAAATTCTATTTACTCTGCGTTTATTTTTCTATTACTTGCTTCCATGGAGAAAGAAGAGTGTTAAACAATTACAGAGGAAGCTGACTCTAAAAGTGTTTTTCCCAATTGACAATCAAAGTTTCAGAGCTAGAGCTTCAACTGTGAATACATGGCACTGTCTCAGAGAGGGACCATGATCCCAGCTGACACACAGTATAAATTCTGACAATATCAGAATTCTAATAGCTCTACAACTTTTGCTATCTTGATCACTATTGCAAGAGTAATGTCTTATCAATCTGCAAAGCGACAACCCTAAAACAGGTTTCTTCTCAACTGAATGTTAAACAATTGAATGACTAGCTCATGGGGCTTCAGATTTTCATCAAACACATTGTCTGTTACCCAAATGAGTTCAGTTCCTTCCAAGATCTCAGCAGCTAATGCCCACCACAGGGAAGAACAATCAACCAACTTATAAAGTAGGGATCAGTTGACACTTAGAATGTAAAGGGAAATTGTTAGCTTATAAGAAAGTATAAGTTGACTTCAGGCAAGACCAGACTTATATGTACAGAATGTTCACCCTTAGGTAGACATTCCTTTTGTCTCAGGGCATTGAATAGTCCAACCAGTGCCATTAACACCATCAAAGCAAGATTAAATTTGCAAAGTCCACTTCTGTAGTAGATTGTGATATCATCAGCACAGCATAATATCTCTCTCTCCTTTCTTCTTGTAATCAAACCTCCCCTTCCTGTTGGAAATCCATCCCGTGAGGTTTAAGTGAAATCAACACAAAATCCCCACCCTCCGGACCATTCAAGTCAGCATGCGACTAATCCTACCTCATCTTGTCTACTTCCCACAGCAACTTAAAAATTATTGTCCTTTAAAGGGGTTATCTCTTTTTCCTTCTGAAAAGTCTAAACATTGCCATTTCTTAAAGGCAGTATTTTCCACATTGTCAAGAGTGTCCTATTAAAAATTA
Organism: Indri indri; assembly: GCA_004363605.1. Classification (NCBI taxonomy): domain Eukaryota; kingdom Metazoa; phylum Chordata; class Mammalia; order Primates; family Indriidae; genus Indri; species Indri indri. The sequence continues at coordinate 131,074 of RJWJ010001121.1, forward strand.
AATGCTTCCTCTCAATTTTGCTGTGAACCTAAAATTGTTCTAAAACATGAAGTCTATTAAAATTTTTTAAATAAAAAAGTAAATGCCCTTGAGAGAAGACATTAATAGCTTAATGAAGGAGAGTTTGAAAGTAAATCAAACCACTTTTCAAAATGCCAGCTAGGTGAAAGCTGGGTCCCAAAGGCAAGAGACTCAGAATAGATACATTTTGACAGGACAGTCAGTACGAGGAATGATCTAGACTCAAGGGCATACAGTAGTAGGTCTCAAGTCTGGCTGTACTTAAGTATCAATAAATGCTAGGGGCCCGTTAAACACACAAATTCCTGAGCCCTACCTAACACCAGACACCAGAGATTCCAATTCAGGTGGTTCTGGAATGGAACCCAGGAAACTGCATTGTTTAAAAAAAAAAAAAAAAAAAACTACTTCCCCAGATATATCAGGGAATGGCCAAGTTTGAATCTACTGTCAGAGGGTATTGCCTGGAGAAGGCAGAAAGAAATAGTGCCCTATGCAATTAGGGAACAGAATGAGAGTTCTGCTTGCAGGCTGGCCACAAAGAAAGAGCAGGGTCTTCACAGAGCCCAAAGACAAATTACATACTTGCAATTTCACTGAGCTCAGACCAGACAGCAGATGTCAGTGAATGAAAGTACTATTGATTTATTCCTATGTGTTAAATAAGTTTCCCAATTTAGCCAATTTCAATCCAATGAATATTTATTGAGTGCATAGTATTTATAAGGCCTTGAGATGGATGCTATGATGAATATGAAGAGAAATGAGGCCTGCCCTCCAGGGAGTCATAGTCCACCAAAGGATAGAGACATTTATTCAAGTAAATCATAGCAGAGTTTGATAAGTGCTCTAATATAAGTGCAGCCAATGTGGTATGGGAAAATAAGGGACAAAAGGATTTATTCCAATTGGAGGCCTCTGGGGAGGCCTTGTGGTGCAGCAATTAGTTGAGAAATGTCTTTCAAGGCAGGCACAATGGGGTATTCCCGCCAAAAATGCAGTAGAAGCAAAGGCACCAAGGTAGGACAGAGCTGGACCTGTATAAGAAAAGCAAAGTTGTCTCACTTGATTTGTGTTTAGAGTACCTTACAATATTGTCATTTGTGGATTATAAATCTGTCAAAGGCAGAAACTATATTATGTAAAATACAGTGAGAAATGTAAGCAGAGAATAGACAGTAGGCATGAAGGAATCTAGACATTATTCTATATTCAAAGAGGAACCATTTTTGAAGGGCAAAAATGACATAGTCAGATCTGTTTTTTTAAAAGTTACTCTGGCCTTAATGTAAACAACAGAAAAAAACACGAGCTAGGAGGAGAATAATCCAGACCAAAGGAAATGAGGGCCTCAGCCTGAGGTATGGCACTAAGAATGAGAAAATAAGAGACACCAAAAAAGTAAAAGCCATACAATTTGTCTACTGAATTAATTGTGGTGCTGGGAAAGAATGGTTGATGGTAAAAAATAGGACCCTAACCATTTTTTCTCAGAAATTTTAGTCATTTTTAGGCTACAGTAGCTAGTAAATTTGGAGAAGGGAAAGTAGAAGGAATCCAACCGAAACTCCTCTTTAAAAAAAAAAAATCTAAACCACAAAAATTCTAAAGCTACAGGAAAAAAAGTAGGTTGGTTACTTTACTAACACACCTGTTCAGGGGGAAGAGGGTATGAGGAATTAATCAACATGATGGTCAACCCCATTAATTTGAGATATTTACCACTCTCTGGGTTGTTTCCAAATGTATAATCCATTTTCAAGACAAAGATTCAACTTCCATTTCTGGCTAAGATGAAGTAACCAGGACCAGATTATCTATTCACCTGAAAACAACCCAAAACAGACACAATGAGAAACAGAGTTTTCAAGGCAAAGGACATCAAGCAACAAAGAACAGTGATTCTTGAAACAAATTATTGTACCAGCTTATTTCTTGAGTTTCTAGAATGCAGCGCAAGGGAGAGAGAATGGAGGAGAAGCTTGCAGGATTCCCTGAGTAGAGGAGAAGTAGCTGAAAGTATAGGGAGAACAAGGAAACTAGAGTTTGCAGGAAAGTACTGGAGAAGAGAGAGTAGCACAGACAACTCTGGAGGGCTGCAGATGGTCCCCCTAGGGTAGCCAGTGCTCACAAAGGGTTAGGAGTACAGCCTTTTTCCACTGAAAAATCTCAGGTACAGTACTTGTCAAGAACTGTGAAGGGTCTGGAATTTTACCCTACTTGTAACCTAAAAAGATAGACCATATTGTTTCACGGATGTTGCCAGAAGATGAGAGACTCCTGGGCCAGAGACAAAGGACTTTATTGTTTGCAGCACAGCAAACAGCATGAGGATCAGTTTATTTGTGTTGGTTCCCCTTGTCCACAAATCCCATGGAAGTGATTTGATATGATCCCAGGTAACTACTGCATACACAATGGATTTCCATCACAGCTGAAGAACATCAAGCTTCAGAAAATCCACATATTTATAGTGAGCAGTAAGCCTGTGAGTCTCTAAGGGAGTGATAACAAGCCAGAAAGATAACATAGGAAATCATTAGCACCCATCCAGCATGTAGGAGCAAGATGATGTAATCGCCTGGAACACTGGTCTAGGCAATTATAATAAGAATAGGGAAGGAAGGGGCAGAACATGGCCCAAGGGTACATAGGCCAGGAGCAAGAGTTGACTCTAAAAACAAGGAAAGGCAGCATGGCATAATGGAAAATCATCTCATCTTTAAAACCAGGATACTAATATTTATCTTGCAGAGCTATTGCTAATTTTAATAAGAGTACATGGCAAGCACAGTGCCTGGATATAGCAGATGTTCAAATGATAGCTATTTGAAGAAGAGGGACAGAAAAGGAAATATATATGGTACCAACAAGAAACTAAAATCCTTGAAAAGCACTGAGGCACAGTGGAAAGAGAAAGGATTCTGCATTAAGAAAAACTTGGACTTGAACCATTTGCTGTGTAACCTGGAGCAAAGTGTCTCCACTCTCTGTGTCTCAGTTTCTTCACATATAGGGTTGAGACAATATCAATGTTGTAAGATTTAGAAATAATATATAAAATGTAACTGTCACCTAGTATGGCTTGATAACTAATACCAATTACTTTTTATTATTATTAATACAATTGTTCGATTTGCCTTGAACTAGCCTTGGGCAAAGTGCCAAAATGTAGATTGCTCTATAAACTCCTCGGCCTTTTGGCTGAAAGCACAAAAAACAGCACTAATGCTGATATCCATTTGTCTTCCATAGATAGCAGGAGTAACAAGAGGCCAGGAAACTTCATCTAGAGTTACAAGGCACTCAAATGAATTACAAGAAAGAAGTGTCACCAGTCACATCAATAACAAAACAGAACATTCTACTGCAAGATTCTTCCTCAGCCTTCATAGCAGATATTAGCAGAATGTCTACATTCAAACATACTCCAAGTTCCTGAAAATAGTTACCTGAGTTTTTTAAATTTTTTTTTTGCTGTTACTTTTTCATGAAAAATACTCAAACAGTTCCTCATTTAAGGCACCAAGATAATGAAACATACACACTCTTATCAGAGGCTATATTTATACAACAATGAAAATGAACAAAACAGAACAATCTTGGAAGTTAGAGTGAAAAAAGCATGTGTTAGGAAAATATATATAGTATGATATAATTTTTATGAAGATTGAAAATAAGCAAAAAATAATCAATAAATTGTTTAGAGATATCTACATATACTGCAAAGCTCTAAAGAAATTTAAGGAAATACTAAATGCAGAATTCAGGGCACTAGTTATCTTTGAGATACAAGCAGTGGTATGGATCAGGGATAACACAGGAATTTCAACAGTATTGGTGATTTGCTAGTTCCGAGGTTCATAGTTGTTTTATTGAGAGTAATAACTAATTTGCATTACATACATGTGTGGGGATCAAATATTTAATATAGAAAGATGGAAAAAAGTTAATGTGATAAATTTTTACCATGGGCTTATGATGAAGCCTAAACATATCCTAGGTAGACCCAGCTTGCTTAATAGACTGTCAGAAGCCCTATCATTTTATGATTAAAAACATGGTTATTTTCACCTACACAGCATGCCATTAGGGAAAAAAACCTACATCCTGGCTCCCAAGAGGCCTCACTGGAAGGTGCTCATTACTTTGGTGAGCTTTCCATAGTCCTGGGTTTGGCCCTGTGCCTTACAACCTCTGAAACCAGATATTGTTAGCTCACCAAGAGCAAATCCACCTCTCAGCAATGCATGCACGCTAATTAAGCTCCCCAGACTAAGACAGACACGAATGGCAATTCGTTTACTGACAAAGCAAATCATAATCCTTACTAGAATAATCAAGTCAGCATGATGAGAGAATTCTCTCCTAGTATTCATACCATGTGGGAGGGCAAATCATAATAAAAAGTTATTTTTTTAAATTTACACTCCAAATTAACTCTCACAGGCATCAGATTGCACATAGTTTACGTGAACAGTGTATTTTTTTCCTGTAGTTATGGTGCATAGGAAGCCACATCACACTAAAGTTTACCTGATGAGCTTGAAATTATAACAAAGAGAATCAAATTAATCAAATAAAGGCATCAGGGTAACCGGATATATCCATCTCATTGGAATGTTCTCAATAACAGGTCAAAGTACTAGAAGTACATTGGCTCAGCTCTCTCTTCTCTTAAGCATGCTTGGGTGGATACAGCTAACATGTGCCTTCCTCAATCTCTTTTTTCTATGCTTACTGAATTGACCACACCTTCTTCTTACTAATATGGTCTTTATCTACACATATTAATATAGTATAACAGTAACTCTGCCCTTGGAACAATCTTATTTCAGGTAATTTTATACAACTACCTAAACCACATGTTGATTTCAGAGGGCAATTTGTTCCCCTCATTTTTTCATTAAAGCCCCTCAAGTACTTATAAGAGTCTTGTTATGGGAGAAACCAAAATTGAAAGGGATCTGAGGCCCTGAAAAACAGGAAAAACAGGAAAATTTGAAGTAATGGTAAAAATAAGCATCTTTTAGGAAGCACACAGTTGTTTATCCATTCTCTTTCACTTTAAAAACTACCCATTACCAAAAGAATTTAAAGTACCTACAGTAAAGTATAAATATCCACAAAATAGTTCAGTGAGGACCAAAGAGAATTAGATATAATTAATGAGAAAGGGAATTATAGTTGTGACAGAAACTAAAGATGAGATTATTACTGTGGTTGAGTTTTAAAATTCAGCAATGTGCATCCCGACAGCCAAGACAAGTAAAGCAGCATCAAGTTGCACCTCCCAAAAGAGAATAATAAATACTCTTTGGGAAGAATTCATATAGAGACTTCACTAGACTGCTAGTATGTTATTTGAGTTGCCTCTTCGTTTCTTTGCAGACAATATCACTGTTCTTCCTAGTCAAAGAAGACACTACTGACCCAAGATTGGTATACTGAAGCATTCTACTGCTTGATCTGAGCCAACCACGTTGCCCTGACTGGCCCTCAAGAATATTCATTTGTGACCAGGGTTGCAAGTACTATCTGAGGGACTTTTGAAAACAAATTATCTAACTGGTTCTCACAAGGATAAAAACATCAGCCATGGCTTCCTTAGCCCCAAGATGAGCAAACCACTAAGTTGGCTGGCCATTAACTCACCTAAGCCCCTATAGTGGTGAATCTTGGTTATCTATACCACTCAAGCAGGGTCCGCAATTCTTAGGAGCCCACAGACAGTGGGAGTTGAAGAAATCCCAGGGTTAAATGTAAAGTCAATAAATAGTTAAATACCAATGCCAAAGTTTCATTTGTTTGACAAATGTGCCTGAAGAAACAACATACTCATATCTTTTCTAGAAGTTATATTCCAAAGATTCAAATACATTCCAAAAATGGGGTATATTTTTTTCATACTGAATTAGTCAGGGTCCCACCTCAGGAAACGGATGGCACATTCAGAAGGAAAATCTAATTTTATTAATAAAAAAGAGACTTTTTATAATGTGGTAGAAAAAACTAAGGGAAATCAACAAGTGAAAGTAAAGCACAGAGACCAGGAGCATTTACTACCACCCTTACCTGAAGGGGCAAGGAGGAGCGGAGTAACCAGAACCTGCAGAGAACTTTACGAGAGAGCTATCAGACAAAAGCCAAGTCCTTCAGTAGAGGAATAAAGGTAATTCAAAACTATTTCAGGAAGTCTAGAATAAATGCTTCAATTTCTCCTTTCTCTTACCTTCCAAATTCCTGTTAGCACCTCCCATTGACTAAACCAATCAAAAGCCAGAGGGAAAGGGCCTACTGATACAGTTGGTAAAAGGTCAGCCTCCCAGGGAACAAAGCAGGATTCTAAAGAGATCTAGATAACAAAAGGATAATATACACCATTCATGTCTAAAACACCTTCTTCACTGCATATATTAAAGATACATAATGGTAGAAAACAATATTATATGACATATATTTCACATAATTAACAATATAAAGCTATGACCTTCATCAGAATACCTGCAATCATTTCATCAACATCAATTATAGATATTAGACATCCACTGTGTACTCACCACTACTTACCACATACAGCCTTGTTATCATCAAAAGGATTTCTTAAATTCTGGGAAAAGCATAGTTAGTTTAGATACTATACAAAAGCAGAAATGAAGGCACAGTTCCCTGCCCTAAGACTTAAGATCTCACAAAAGAATATGTATTCCATTCTTAGAATATATGGAGCAACTGAACCGTATGAAGAAGGAAATGTTTTCCAATCTTTGTTTCTTAAAAGGAATGCTAAGGTAGAGGAACAGGCCTAACCTAGTGGTATCACAGGGTCAGAACAAAGTGTGTACTTCCTCCTAGAAGTTGTGAAGGGACAAGTGAATAGAAAAGATCTCTTCCAAGAGATGGAGCTAAGATAACAATGAAATAGCTTATCCAAAATGAGTAAATGTCAGGAAACAAGACATTGAGCTAACTGGGGAATGGAGAACCAGGAAAGTCAAGAATAAGGTTGAGGGGGAAAAGCAGGAAGTTGTCTGGACTAATTTCAGAGAAGAGACAATCACCAATGGTACTTTGTTTTTTTAATAGCTGGGATAGATTTACGGAGACAGGCCAGAGTCATTGAAAGGGATTGGGAAAGGATGGACAAAAGTAAGTGCCACATGAATGTCCATACCGAAGCTCTTCAGCCTTCTGGTGTCATGTTTTGCCTTAATATACAAATTCTCTAGGAAGGTGAACTCTCTTCAATGTTTCCAGGGTTTCCTACAGTGAAGATTTGTGTTCAGATTTGTATCCTTCTAGTCTATTATAGTCTTCCTCCTCCTATCATCTCGCAGCCCTATGTCCCATCATTGGGGCTGCGGTTGGTCTCTGAACACATTGTCACACCACTAGGATACACAGACTTTCTTCTTTCTTCCCCAAAGTATCTCTGGGACAAAGCTGTTGTACGTAAAGAGACAATTTTGCTTTTTTCTGTCAAATCTCTCATTCTAGTCCTTGTCCTGTGAATCTCACCCTTTTCATCAGCAACAACAACAAAGACCTATCAAGGTATTTACATAAACAAAATTACTTTTAGGCAACACAAAGAACTAGGTAAAGTTTTGCAATTACAGCTTTTCTCTAATTTGCCAGTTAACAGTTTGAGCAGAGTTCCCTGCACCACCAAAAGATCTGCAAGCGGAAAGTGAGCAATTCAAAAAATGTATTTTCTCCCCTATCCAGAATATATGAGAATAGTCTTGGGGACTTTTCATCTTCCTGTTATATAGGGGACAGGAACGTTCTGCCCTTCACATTCTGATCAACCTACGGCTGTCTCTCCAACTGTGACCATAGCTTTCTTTCTTCCTACTGCTTTACAGAGAGAGGATTGTGTCAGGGACAAACACAGAGGTAAGGGGTAATGTGTCAATTGAGACTCCTTTAGTTGCAAGTGACCAATAGTCTAGTTCAAAATGAAACTAACGATTCATGTAAAAGAAAGTTTAAAATTTCATTTCAGGGATGATAAGTTCTATGGGTTCAAATTATGTCATAAGGGTCTTATCTCATAGGCTCCATCTCTGGTCACTGTTTATCTTCTCGTTGGCTCCATTCTGACGCAGATCTCTCCTTGGATTATCAAAATGGCTAACAGCAGCTGCAAGTTACTCCCTGTCATCAGCATCCCTACCAGAAAGAGCATGCTTTTCTGCCCAGCAGCTCAACAAAAGTCCAATAATTGAGACTCTAGTTCTTTTGGCCAGGCTTAGCTCTCATGTCTATCACTAAACTAATTAATCACTGACACCATTTGGATGTGATGCTATGGTTGATTATGCCTGGTTCACAAGTCCTTTCCTGGGCTATTCTGTTGTAAGAAGAAGAAGAGATACATACTGAGCAGTCAAAAAATATATAATACATTCTTATAGAATGAAAGGAGAAGGAAAAGCAGATTCATAGGACCGCAGACTTTTGATGTCACCTAGTACTACATCCTGCTCAGTGTGGAAATCCCTTATCCTGCAACCCAGATAGGTAGATGCCCAGCATTCTCTCTAAAACTACAATGATGGCCAGGCACAGTGGCTCACGCCTGTAATCCTAGCACTCTGGGAGGCCGAGGCAGGAGGATTGCTTGAGCAAAGAGTTTGAGATCAGCCTGAGCAAGAGCAAGACCCCATCTCTACAAAAAATAGAAAAATTAGCCAGGCATGGTGGCATGCACCTGTAATCCCAGCTACTCAGGAGGCTGAGGCAGGATGATCGCTTGAGCCCAGGAGTTAGAGGTTGCAGTGAGCTATGATGACACCACTGCACTCTACCCAGGGTGACAACAGAGCGAGACTCTATCTCAAAAAGAAAAAGAAAAAAGAAAAGAAAAAGAAAAACTACAATGATGGGGTTTTCTACAACTCATGGTGCTCCCTTTTACTTGGTATTAGAAAATTGTTTTTTTTCCAATTTATTTATTTTAAATCTCAGAATATTATGGGGGTTCAAAACATTATTTTGAACTAAAATCCTCCTCCATGACACATCTGCACATTGGTCACAGTTCTGCCTTCAGGAACAAAACAAACTTAATTTTTCCACATATCAGTCCTTCAAATATTCAAAGATAATTATCATGTGTCCTCAAATCTTTATTCTTAAAAGTTTCTCTGGTTCCTTCACTTTGGAGCTCATGTCACATGTTTCCAGATTGATCAGTAAATTAAAAATTGTATAGTCCTTTACATTTAATAAAGTTAATTCTCTTTTGTTTTCAATCCTCAAAATCCTGTTAGATATTGATATCATTTCCCCCACTGTACAAATAAGGAAACTGTGCCTCAGAGAGATCAACTGTTTAAGGTCACATAGGTACTAAACAATAAGGGCAAAACTTGAATTAAAGTTCTCTTATTTCAAATCCCAGTTTCACTATGAAACACTGAAACCTGGAAGTCCTACTCTGGATGAGTCTCAGGTTTTCTAAGTCCCTCTTAAAGTACAGTTCCCAGAAGTTAACATGGCATTCTAGATGTGGTTAATTTAATTTTCCCAAAACTGTTATTGGAGAATAGCTTAATATGTTCTACCTCCCAGGTAACATGCATCTGAAAGGAGTCTCTACTCTCCAGTGTTTTCTAAATCATGCCTTGTGGAGATACTTCAACCAGAGCAGTTCTGCTTTCATGTTTTCTATACTGGGTTTCCATATAAGATTTCATTTGACAAATCAAACAGTTTATCAGATTAAAAGTAAGTTTGAAAACCACTACCTAGACCAAAGGAATGATTAACAATTGGTATTTTCTACACCAAGGGAGGCCGATAGAACAAATATTTCCGGATTTTTCTATGCACTTTAAATCCCAGCTTTCTTCCCTTTTCTCATTGGTCTATTGTTACTGCTTCAGCATGCCTGGTGACTCACTCTACATAGGATACAACTATGACCCAGAGCAAGCAACACTGAGATGAGTCTATTTACAGAGCAACTACGGCTTTTGTTTCTTATTGAAATCTCTCAATTTCTCTGAGAAGTTGGTTGTGCTAAAATTTGAGTGAATAAATCAGTCTTACTGATGATTGCTCTACGTTTGTACATTGCTTTTTCAGGACATATATTTCTGTTTGCTGATTATTCCTACATGACAAGAGTTTGTGCCTATCCAGCTTTGACAGTGGTTGTGTTGCTGCCTCATTTTGGACCTCTAACTGCTTTTTGCTTGTTTCCCAGTTTTTTACATAGCACTTACTTTTCCATTCTGCTGGAGCATGGCTGATATGGTTTAAAATTAAAACTCTGGCCAAGGTGAAGATCAAAAAGTAGTTGTTACCAGAGCTAGAAGGAAGGATAGGTTTGGGGAGAACTAGAATAAACTTCTTGAGAGCTCCGATCATGTTCCCCACCCTCTTTGCTGCTTTGTGCACAAAGAAAAAGACAAGAACAAAAGAATAAGAGAAATGAAGTAAAGAAAGCTAGCAGAAGAGGGGAAGGTTCCAGGGTTCTGAGAGATAATAAACATGCAACCCAGCACTTAGACAAACTTATAATGCAAAAGACATTTATACTGACAAAGTACTATAACCAAAGGTTTACACACATGAATGAGCATATGCAACACATTGGGACATTTTCTCAAATATGCCAAGATTTATGAAGTCTGGCAACAATCCCTTTGCTTTTTATTTATAACAACAGCTGCTAATTCTCTCTGTGACTTCTAACTGCCCGATTTTCTAAAAGTTGGATTAGTGTAAATGCAGAAAACACTCTAGTCCAAGAAACAGAGTTCAGAAATGGAGTCGTCCTTAGGTTAAATCTGTCTAGGCCAGAAAGTTGTCCTCTTTTTACTTTTATTTCTTCTGCATTCCCTCCAGAAACATAGAATCATCAGTCTACTCTAGGTTTTAGCCTTGGCTCTGAAACAACTTGCTGTCTGAACTAGGGCAAGTTACTCCTTTCTAACTCTTAGTTTTCCCTTATGTAAAATGGGTATACAAGACTAGATGATTTCCAAAGTTCAACCCAATTTGTTCCATAGTTCTAACATTTAATAATTACCAAGTACTACAAATATATACAATTCTGCAAAATAAATCAAAATTCAGAAGTCAATTTTTTTTCCTAATGGACCTTTAGTTGGAAAGTATTTATAGAACATAAAAGACATTTTAACAGAAGTAAACAATATCTACCTTCCCATCCAAGTCTGACTGAAATAGGCTGGGTGAGGAGGCTCACATCTCTAATCCCAGCACTTTGGAAAGCCAAGGTGGGAGGATCACTTGAGGCCAGGAGTTTGAGACCAGCCTGGACAACAAAGCAAGATCCTATCCCTAAAAAAAAAAAAAACTTTTTAAGGTAGCCAGGCGTGGTGGCACGTGCCTATAGTCTCAGCTACTTGGGAGGCTGAGGCTGGAAGATTGCTTGAGCCCAGGAGTTTGAGGCTACGGTAAGCTATGATCATGCCACTACACTCCAGCTTGGGCAACAGAGTGAGATCCCATCTCAAAAAAAAATCTGATTGAAATAAATGAAAAGATTTTTTAAAAGATTAAAATTATATCTAGACTAGAAACCAAGAAAGGGTATCATCAAAAATCTTTAAGGAATTCCCAGAAAGTAAAAAGGAAATAGTACTGGACTTGTGGGTAACCAGAGAAAATGAAACCTCAGGCCAGGATAGCAAAAGTAAATGTAATTCTACGAAAAAGAGCCCCAAGTGAAATGTCAAATAGGAGTGAATGAAACCAAAGTAGAGATTGGGACCCAAAGTACTCATCAGTTTACTTCATTTAATAAATTGCATCTAGAACACCTGGACCAGGTCGATACTACCCCTGCTCAAACATAAAAGAGCAGGTGGCAACAGCAGCTTTTGCTCCTAGAACAGTGGTTCTCAAACTTCAGCATGCAACAGAATCACCTGAAGCACCTGTTGAAACATAGATTTCTGAGATTCATGACCCCAAATTTTTTATTTAGTAGGCATGGGATGGGGCCTGAGGATTAGCATTTTTATCAGATTTCCAGGTGTTGCAGATGATACTGGTCTGGGGACCACACTTTGACAACCACCGCCCTGGAATAAAGCCTTCAAATCCTACCTTTTTAATAAGTGGTTAATATACCTAGGGACCACTTCTAATATTGAAACCTATAATTAAAATATTCCAGAACTGATCAAGGGAGGGGGAATAAAGAAAAATTATTGCTACTCAGGAATAATACATATTAAATCACTTCAGCCTCACTCCTAGTGAATCTCACCTTATTTTGGCAATTGTGAGTGGTCTTTGTGAATCTACCTGCCTCATCCCTATCCCAAATCCTATCAACAGATCTGTCCATCAAAACTCCATGCACACTTATATAGAATCCAGCAAGCCATCCATTTCAAAGAGGTTTGCAAATCTGTATAACAAAAAACAAATCTATATACCAAAAAGGGTAAAACATATCTATACTAATCAATATAATCACTTATTCATACATCTGAAGAACTAATGATATCTAGACATTTGGGGAAAACAGCATAAATGAAAAGGACCAAAATACCAAGATCAACAATAATGACAAACAGAGGAGAAAAACTGATAAAAGAAATACTTTAGAGGATAATTTTTTTTAATTCTAATATCCTCTGATATATTTAAAAGATATTACATCCATAAAGAAGCACATTCTAATATGTAAAAAGAAAATCAAAGAACAAAATAGAGTTCTTGTATGTTAAAAATATGGTGATCCCAGAAATGGAGGAAAAAAATCAATGAATAGGATGAATAATAAAAATGGTCGTGACTCAAACCAGACTACCCATCTGGAAAGTGTAGTTAAGGAACTATCCAAGAATATAGAGCATAAAGATAAAAAAAAAAAAGAAATTATGAGAAAAGAGTTAAAAGAATTGGAGGATAGATAGAGGATTCCAAAAGTATTTAAAATGAGTTCCAGGGAAAAAAAAGAACAGAGGCAATGAAAGAAAAAGATAATAGAAGAAAACTTCCCTCAACTAAAAACTCAACACTTTATATTGAAAGGGGCACCAAGTACCAATTAATGGGGAAAAAGTACACATAGCCTCTTATCTTGAAGTTTCAAAAAGCAAACACAAAGAGAAGGAAAAAATAAAAAGTTATCAAGAAACAAGATTCAGACCAGCAGTTACAAAGGTCTTCTCTATCATTTTATATCCTAACAAGAGTATCACTTTCCATGTACTAAAATTTTAAAAAGCTAAATCCATACTCGTTATGAATAAATCAATGAATAAATCAATTCTCTTCAAACCGACCTATAGATTTAATGCAATCCTCATCAAAACCCAACTGGTTTATGAAAGTGTGAGTAAAATTTGGTATTACCTCTTAAAACTGAATACTTGCTCATCCTTTGATCTAGCAATTTCACTCTTAGGTATATACTCTAGATAAAATTTGAAGAGGTATCCAGGGAGTAATGTTCAAGAATATCCATGGCAGCACTGTTTGTAATAGCAGAAAAATGGAAATAACTATGACATCTAGTGACAGAACAGATAAATCATACTTATGATAGAATGCTAGATAGCACTAAAAATAAATATGCTACAGATATAAATAACAATGTGAAAGCATCTTAGAAGATTTGAGTTAAACTGTTAGATTATTTGTAAGAAAAACAACAAAGTTACAGGAAACAATATACAACAGAATGCATTAAAAATATTACAGGACCTCCTAAGATGAGGAACAAGACAAGGGTGCCCACTTTTGCCACTTTTATTCAACATAGTACTGGAAAGTCTAATTAGAGCAATTAGGCAAGAAAGAGAAATAAAAGGTATCCAAATTGGAAAGAAGTAAAATTATCTCTGTTCACAGATGACATGACCTTTCATGTACAAAATTCTAAATATTACATACACACGCATACAATAAGAGCTAATAAACAAATTCAAAGCTGCTGAACAGAAAATCAACATACAAATATCAGTTACATTTCTATATGCTACCAATTAAATATTTGAAAAGGAAATTAACAATTCTATTCACAATATCATCAAAAAGATTAAAATAGTAATAAATTTAACCAAGGAGAAAAATACTAGTACACTGATAACTACAAAACTGCAGAAAGAAATTAAAGAAGGGATAAGTAAATGAAAAAAAATTCCATGTTTACAGATTAGAAGACTTACTATTGTATATGTAAAAATACTATACAAAATAACCTACATATTTAATGTAATCCCCATCAAAATCCCAATGACATTTTTGTCAGAAATAGAAAAGTCCATTCTAAAATTCATATGTAATTTCAAGGGACTCAGAGTAGTCAAAACAATTTTGAAAAAGAACATTGGATGATTCATATTTCCTGATTTCAAAACTTACAACAAAGCTGCAGTAATCAAAATAGTGTGGCAATAAGGAATAAGGAAAGACATATAGACTAATGAAACAGAATACAGAGCCCAAAAGTAAACCTTTGCACATATGACCAAATGATTTTTGACAAAGGCACCAAGACCATTCCATAACAGAAAGAAGAGTGTTTGTAACAAGTGAGGCCAGGAAAACTAGATATACACATGCAAAAAAATGAGGCTGGACCCTTACCTTACATCACATACAAAAAATAACTGAAAATGAATCAAAGTCCTAAACTTAACAGTTAAAACAATAATACCTACAGAAGAATATAAAAGAAAATCTTCATGGCATTGGATTTTGCAATAATTTCTTAGATGTGATAGGCAACAAAAGAAAAAAAATACTATTTGATCCAGCAATCCCACTACTAGGCATCTATCCGAAGGAAAAAAAAAAAACATTCTATAATAAAGACATCTGCACTCAAATATTTGTAGCAGCACAATTTACAATTGCAAAGATGTGGAAACAACCCAAGTGCCCATCAGTACATGCCGGGAGTTCCCGAATCTCCCAATAAATCAGGTCCCAGGCAGAAACGTTGCAAGAGATTGGAAATAAAAGAGACAGACACAAAGTATAGATTAAAATGATAGGGAAATCAGGGGTCCTCTAGGATTCCTGTGAGCCAGGAGACCACAAATGGAGTCCAGCATCAGTATTTATCTTTTTAGCAAACAATTGTTATCAGTCACCAATTTACATGTACATATCATGAGTTTAAGTTTCAAGATCTCCCAAAGTAACAAACTAGCTAAGTACACACAAGTTAAAGATAAAATCGTGAGTCAGCAGTAAAGCCTATAATCCAAAGGGGAACAAAGAGACCACGTATTTCTTTCTACTTTATCTAGTTCCTCATTTACTGAGACATGAACTCAGGAAAGAGATAGGAACATTGCCTCAGGCTTAGAATAGCAAACTGCTCTTATATGCTGGGCTGATATCCTTTGATCATTCTCTCCGCCTTCCGGATTACAAACCGTGGTCCATTTGCAGACATCCAGGCTGTAGCCCTCAGGCTTCAAGGCAGGGTCCATTTACAGACATCCCTGATCGGTGGAATGTCCCCCTCAAGGTCGAGCAGCTTTTGCTCAGTGAACTGACATGTCCACACATTGCTCTTTGGCAAAGTCCTGTCCCACTCCTGGGGTTCTCATGTCTCAACCCTAACCCTCAACAAGTACATGAGTGGATTAATAAAATGTGGTATACGTATCCCATGGAGTTCTACTTAGCCACAAAAAACAATGGTGATATAGCACCTCTTGTATTATCCTGGATAGAGATTGAGCCCATCCTTCAAAGTGAGGTATCACAAGGATGTAAAAACATGCACTACATGCACTTACCATCAAACTGGTACTAACTGATCAACACTAAGGTGCTCACATGGTAATAATACTCACAGGGTGCTGGTCAGGTAGGGAGGGTGGGGTGGGTAAACCCACAGCTAATGGAAACAGGGCACACTGTATGGGGGAAGGACATGCTTGTAGCACTGGCTTGAGCAAAGCAAAAGCATTTCATGTAACCAAAATGTTTGTACCCCCATAATATCCAGTAAGTAAGTAAGTAAGTAAGTAAATAAGTACATAAATAAATAAATAAATAAATAAAAGTGCAAATGTACATAGACCCTAAACTTTACACACAGTTTTGGGGATGTTTTGAATCATTCTCGTCCCCTGCTTTAAAGTCCATGGGTGCCTTGTCAAGAGCCTCTGATTCATAAAGTGGTGATTATATTTTAAAAATAAATAAATTGGACTTCATCAAAATTAAAATATTTTGTAATCAGAAAACACTATCAAGAGAATGAAAAGACAACCCACAAAACAGAAGAAAACATTTACAGGTCATACATATCTAGAATATATAAAGAACTCCAAAAACAAAAAATAAGCTGGTAGAAAAGTAGGCAAAAGACTTGAATAGACATTTCTCCAAAGAATATATATAAATGTTCAATAATAAGCACACAAAAAGATGCTCAATGTCACTAATCATTAGGGAAATGCAAACCAAAACAATGAGATACCACTTCACACGTATTAAAATGGCTATAATATAATAAAAAAGGATAATAAGTTTGGCAAGGATGTGGAAATAGTGAAACCTTTGTACACTGCTGGTGGGAATGTAAAATGGGGTAGCCACTATGCAAAACACTTTGGAAATCACTTGAAAAGTTAAAAACAGAATTACAGTATGTATGATCCAGAAATTCCATTACTAAATATATACCAAAAAGCATTGAAAAGAGGGACTCAAACAGACATTTATACACCAATATTCATAGAAGCATTACTCACAATAGCCAAAGGGTGGAGTCAACCCATATGCCCTTCAACAGATAATTGGGTAAGCAAACTGTGGCATATACATACAATGGAATATTATTCAGCCATAAAAAAGCAATGAAATTCTGATACATGCTATAATATGGATGAACTTTAAAAACATTATGCTAAGTTAAATAAGCTGGACACAGATAAATAATGCATAATTCCACTTATATTAGATATATAAAATAGGCAATTCATAGAGAGAGAAAGTAGAATAGAGGTTACCAGGGGCTGAGTAGGGGAGAAAATGGAGACATTTTGTTTTAGGAAGATGAAAATGATTCGGAAATGGATAGTGGTAATGATTGCACAAGAATGTGAATGTACTTAACGCCACTGAATTGTACACTTAAAAAGGTTAAGATGGTGAATTTTGTTTTATATATATGTATTCACCATATATATATGGTGAGGGGCTTCAAGATGGCTGACTAGAGGCATCTGGTACTCACATCCTCCAAAAAGAAGAACCAAAATATGGAGTAGATAATCACACTTTGAACAGATCACCTAAGAGAGAACACTGGGATTCAACAGAGAAGTGACAAGAAACACCCAAGGCAAGGAAGTAGAGGAAAGCAAGACAGCCTGCTTGGCCAGAAGCCTGGAGAGGCTTCCCACTGTGGGGAAAGAGTGAGAGATCCCCAGCAGCCAACATTCCCACTGTGAACTCCTACAATCCTAGCCACAACAGAGCACCTCACCCTTGCACTAACATAGGGAGCTGCCTGAAGAGTGGGCAACAATATTGCTCTGGAGAGGGAGCTCATGCCAAGTTCCACACACCCCTAATGTCCTAAGCAGCCACAGTAAGGCACCATTTTGAGAGAACAGCCCCCACTAGACTGCATTCTTCAGTAGGACCCAAAAGCCTCTGCATCTCCATACCTCTAAAGCCCTACTGACATTTCCTGCCTGCAGGTGATGTTGCTGCTGGCTGCTGCTGCCAGGGCCAAAGTATGAGCCATTAGCAACAACCCTGCCACTCCTAACAGGGTGGCTGCTGTACATGCACAAGTGTCCTGAGGACAGGCTACCCTTCCCAAGGCCACCACCTAGAGCCAAAGCACGCACTCTCCAGCTGTCTGACCACGAGGATTGCAACTGAAGTCAAATAAATAAATGGGACCTGATCAAATTAAAAAGATTCTGCACAGCCAAGGAAGCTATCATTAGAGTGAACACAAAACCTACAGAATGGGAGAAAATATTTGCATGCTACATATCTGATAAAGGGCTGATAACTAGAACCTATATAGAACTCAGGAAAATCAACAAGAAAAAAATCAAACGGCCCCATTAAAAAGTGGGCAAAGGACATGAACAGAAACTTTTCAAAAGAAGACAGACTAGTGGGCAACAAACACATGAAAAATTGCTGAATATCTCTAATCATCAGGGAAATGCAAGTTAAAACCACAATGAGATATCCAGTGAGAAAGCCTTTTATAAAAAGTCCCAAAACATTTTGGCATGGATGCAGAGAGATAGGAA